>JAVJIF010013142.1:0-120705 GCA_038442645.1 Agave tequilana
GTGTGTGTGTGTGTGTGAAGAGCACTTTCCTCTTGGTTATAGATATGAATTACCTCATCCATAGTGCGTGAGAAGATTTTTGGATTAAATTGTAAGTGTCACACTATTGGAGGCATGTTATGCAGTGACTCAAGTTCATGGCCTACAGATACTACTAATGATTTGTGAATGCTTGTTGCAATATTATTATGTGGCATCAAGAGGATATAGTTAAGATGCATGGTGCAGTATTGATTCTCAATTTATGGGTCCCTCCCCTAGTGGGGCCTTTTTGCCCTCTTCTCCTTTTTTAGGGTGCTTCATTTTTTTTTTTTTTTATTCTTTCAACCCTCACTAAGTATCTAAGAAAATCACATCATGTACCAACCATATGGATGATCCACTCTATACATCTTGATCTATATGTCTAGGATGATTGTGTATAAAAAAAATCATGCACTTTTAATTATTTTTACCACACATTAAGCAGTTACAAATGAATGGCTTTTCATTTATAGAACAAATGACATTATTTGATCGATGGTGAAACACTTTCCAAATTACATGATTTTCTATGTAAACGCATTTTAGAACAGGAGATGATACTCAACCGTATGGATTATCCAAAGGGATGGCTTATGGTAAGAGTTTAGACTGTCTCCCTAGATGATTATATAAGGAGATGTTGCGTGGATAACTCAGAATACCATACTTACTATGATACCAATAATTAGGAGATACAGCCCGCCGACGACCTCAAGCACGCCATGAGATCAATTACCTCCAGCACGCAAGATAAATATTAAAAGATAAAAGAAGAAGAATACACAATTTAACGTGATTTGACCTAAACTTTTTCCACTTCCATGGGGAGAGAACTTGAAAGAGCTTTATTAATAAACCTGATACAAAGAGATCTAACGTTCCTCTTGATCCCACAAGAGTATGCATTTTCCCTTGAATCCACGCCTAGATTACAAGAGTATACTTTTTGTCTATGCAAATTCATCTTGCTCCTCTTTTTCTTGACTTTTTAGGGCCTTCTTGATTTTTTAGGTCTTATATTGTTGTTCACTACAACTTTTTCTACTCTTCTGCTCCACCTAAATCCTATGTTACAACTTATTTTTATAAGATTTTACAATACAACTCTTATTTGAATTATGAGATGATCTTGGCCATTGGATGCTTGAAGAATCTTGATCAATTCTATTTAGGAGTTGATCTTCTTGATTTAAAAGAATTTTAGACCTTTTAATCTTTAGAAACAAACCTTCATTGAATAGAAATTGAATCCTATTCGTACTCTACCAGAAAAAGAAACATGCGCCTAAAAAGAGAACTGATTCTGCTTCAAGAAACGCTTCAATTAGTCAACTTATTATGAAAATTAGTCGACTAATCCCTGTCATTAATCGACTTATAATCTATATAGTCGACTACTGTATAATTTTTCCTCTCTGTTTCCGCCTCTTTATCTGCCCAATTGGCTATATAGTCGACTGGTCTTGTGCGTTAGTCAACTTATACACCTTATAAGTCGACTAATCAGCACCATTTGGGTTTGCTTCTTCTGCTTCAAGCCATCATCTTTTTTCACTTGATTGGATCTTCTTAGACCATCATCTCCTCTTAAAAATAAGACAAAATCTTAAGAGGAGACACCTTAGGAACACTTTACCTTTCAGAATAAATAATTGGTTTTGGCACATGGAAAGGATCTATTTCTTCTTTGAATTCTTGGCTTTTACAGAGGTTGGGTCCTATAACCACATATTTTTTGTGCCCTTTAAGATTGTGGCATGTATCCCTAGTTGGTTGCTAAGGCTTGCTACATGGATACACGTAACCCATTACTATACATATTTACCGAAACCACCCACAAGCATATCCACATTTTATTTCTCATATAGAAATTAATTTCTGCATAAACTTAATTGAAATGTAACACTTGCCCTCATCGCATCCCTTTAAATGATGATAGAGAAAACTTTAAGTGACATAACTTTATACTTCACAATGCAATAAATCAATCATTATGATCATTATCGACCACTTCTTAAGGTCAACCCTCAAGCAAGATTTCTTCTCAAGTAAAATAAAAGAAAATGAAAGAGGAGACGGACAAAATTTTACGTGGTTCGCCAAGGCCTACATCCACGGGTGGTGAACCATCTCTTTATTTTCATTCATGAGGATTTCTATGGTTTACCACAATATTAAATAGCTAATATTACATGACACAACCTATGACCCAATCCAATGAGAAATCCCCTTACAAAACATATGTTAGAATATATATATGACAATAATTCAAAAGAATACTAAATATGTCAAAGACACATGAAGATATGCTAGCCTAATTTTATGAGAATTTGAATACTTTCAACACTCCCCCTCAATATGGGAATAGATATCAATCGTTCCCATCTTGAATAAGATCTGACTAGATCAAGATATGGTGGCACCCTTCGTCAAGATATCTACAAGTTGATCTTCATTACATATATGTGGAGTGTACACAATTTTGCTTCTATCTTTTCTCAAACAAAGTGACAATCTATTTTTATATGCTTCGTTCTTTCATAGAAGACTGGATTAGAAGCTATATGTATTGCAGCTTGATTATCACAAAACAAATTCATAGAAAAATAGACTCGTTGGCCTAGATATTAAAGAAGGTACTTTAGATAAATTAATTCATTTGTAGTCGATGTCGTTGCTTGATACTCTGCCTCAGCGCTTGACCCTACAACTACAATTTTTTCCCTACTTTTTCACGTAACCGAATTTCCTCCAATAAAAGTACAATATCAGATTGTCAGTCTTCTATCATTTGGATAACCAGCCCAATCCGCATCACTATATCTAATAATATTAGTGTGATCGTTTTTCTTCATATAAATTCCTCTGCCAGGAGAAGACTTGAGATTTCTCAAAATTCTATCAACAACATTCATGTAACCGATACTTGGAGCATGCATAAACTAGCTAACACAGCTTACAGAATAAGTAATGTAAGGTCTTGTTATAGTTAAATATATTACCTTACCAACAAGTCTTTGGAATTGGCCAACATCATCAAGAGGTTTATCACTAGTGAAATTAAGTTTGCAATTATAATCAATAGGATTATTAACAGGTTTTGCAGCCATTTTTCCAGTATATTTTGACAAATTCAAAACATGTTTTCTTTGAGATATAAAAGACCATTTTGGAATGACCATTTTTGGAATGAGCAAGCTCTATGCCAAGAATTTTTTTTGACTTTCCCAGATCTTGATAACAAATTCTTTTTGAAAAAAATATTTAACCTTAGCAATCCTAATCGTATTGTCATATGTTATTATGTCATCTATGTAAACTAAACAAAAGCCCCAAAATTATCATTTTTGGTAAATAGAGAAAAATCAGCAAAACATTTTTAAAACCAATAGTAATAAAAGAATAACTGAGTTTAGAATACTATGCACGATGAGATTTTTTCAAACTGTATATAGCCTTGCGTAATTTGCAAGCAAACCCTTTTTGATGTTCCAGAAATGACCTCGTGGAAATACCATATACACTTTCTCACAAGATCATCCTGCAAAAAAAATATTTTTCACATCTAATTGATATGGCAATAGATAATAAAACATGAAATGTATTCATCTTAGCCACATGAGCAAATATTTTTTTTATAATCAATACTATATGTTTGAGTAAAACCTTTAGCTACTAACTAAGTTTTATATCTTTCGATTGTTCCATCACTATTATACTTAATTTTATATACTTACCATCAGGTAACTTAACAATATCTAACCTATGATTTTTGTAACGCCCCGATCCCGCGGGTACAGAGACATTACTGCAACGTAAATACGCAGGTCAAAAATATACGCTAAGCATCAGTACATGCAAGAATCAAAGTATAAAAGTACGTGATGCATTATACATTCCAATATATGAGTACAATTACAAAGTTATCACAGAAAGTGACATAATATTACAAGAATATTACATCACCGATATGTGCAAATGCAAGAATACAAAGAGATATATAATTATGAACAGTATAAAAAGTGCTCACGAGTTAGAAAAAGAAAACTCAAGAGGCGGGAAGGGGGACTGGAAGGATAGGGCATCAGACGGTCAACTGCTGATCCACACGCTACCGTTGCACAACTCTGATCACCAGGAAGTCCACTATGATTCAAGCTCTAAGGTCTAAACATGCAGGTTCAGGGGAGTTAGAAACTCCCCAATGAGTGACAAGATGAGTGCCAAGTGACGTGTGTAGATAAGCGCACGTGTATCAATAAATCTGAATCATAAGCATGCATTGAAAACTGTTTTGTGAGCCAGACATACAGGAGCAGGCAAGGAGGTAGTAAATAAAGTGAAAGTGGCAAAATCAATTATACAGGCCAAATTACTGATTCGTGAGATTAATACATTGAAGGAATAATCTAAACAAGGAAACCCTCATATATACCTTATATCTCACATCACTATATCCTGATTTCATATGAGCCGAGTTGTCTCCTAAATTAAGAAAAAATCATAAAACCGATAGAACACCGATAAAACCTATAAAATCGGATACAAGCAAAGCCAGTTGTACAAACTCAGTTTATGACTTCATGAGACAAGTACGCCGAAGGAATAATCCGAACAAGGAATCCCTCATCTATATACCTTATGCCTCACTTAACCGTAATCTGAGTGTATACAACCTGAATTGCAAAACAGTACGACGAATTATTGATTAGCATCTTATTACTCATTCTACCTATATATCTAGGCATGTGCCCTAGCGTTCCAACACACATATATCCATATATGAGTAAGCTGAGGTTGTTATTGAAAACTGATGATGAAACCAACGGGTTATGTTTATAGTGGGTTCTGTGCATGCCCGGGATCACGATCCAGGGTATTCCGTTGCTGGTGTACGAAACCGACTGCATGGCGTACAAGAGGTGGGTCTTATATTATGTCCATTCAGGAATATAACAAGGAGCCAGTGCTCCCTTCGGAACACCTGGAGGCCCTCAGATAGAACTGAAAGTTTTAGTTGCACAACTTAATTAATACCACTGTAAACATATTCACCACTTGTGTAACACTTGCCCTAGTTTAAGCATTTCTTTTCCTAATTAATCATAAGGGTAATGGGATTAGTATGCATGCAAGATGCCTTAGTTAAGTCATGATTATTATATGTGTATGTATAAATAAGTATGTATACATGAGTATTTATACATCCATGTATATAGGTATAAGAATACCCACATGTGTTTGACTTATTACCACCATGCCCCCATGCTTGTACCTCATGGAGAGGGGGGAGAGGCATGGAGAAGAGTAAACTTGATGGGATGTTTAGGGGACACTTGGCACAATCCTATGGAGAGTTAGAGGCTATAAATAGAGGGGGTTGTAGAGGATTAAACCACTTTGGTTAAACTCTCTCTCTCTTTTCTAAACTCTCCCTCTCTTTCCTTTCCCTGCACAGCAGCAAAGCAGCAGCAGCTGCAGCAGCAAGCAACAGCAGCAGCAGCAGCAAAGGAGCAACAGCAGCAGCAACAACAAAGGGCAGCAGCAGCAACAACAAGGGGCAGCAGCATAAATCAGATTATACTACTTAAAGAGTGAGTAGAACATGCTAATCTTAACAACATGATGAATAGAAATAAGTAGGAAATGAATTAAGTGTAAGAGATACACAAGTATTCGACCATATGTATATTTTGGGTTCATGTGTTTCAATTCCGCAAGTACTTACTCATGTTGTTTATGAATCCATGATTTTGTTATATGTCTTGCATATTGATATTATATGATGGCATCATTGCATTGGAGGAAGGGACCGGGTTGAACCGGAGGCGTAGAAGGGGAGATTATATATTATGTATTGGAGGAAGGGACCGGTTGAACCGGAGGCATACAAGGGGAGATTATATATTATGTATCGGAGGAAGGGACCGGGTTGAACCGGAGGCGTAGAAGGGGAGATTATGTGTATGAATATGGTTATCACTATGATATAAGTCCTATGTTATATTCATGCATAGATCCTTAACATCAAACCTGGAATGGCTTCTTAACAGGCACTTTTTGGGTAAGTTAGTCGACTAAGTCCCTGGGATAGTCGACTATAAGTGTGATATTTAGGCAGATATTCTGCTGGATACCAGGATTAGTCGACTACATATAGACTGTAGTCGACTAATCCCAGATACAGAGAGCAAACAGAAAGTTGGCAATCTGTTTTGACAGTTTTAGTCGACTATAGTCGACTTACTAGTCGACTAATATATTGGATTAGTCGACTACACCAGGAGGGTAGTCGACTATAGGTGACATCCAGAGAGTAACACAACTTTTGACAGTTTTAGTCGACTATAGGGGAATTCAAGTCGACTAGTACTTGGGTTAGTCGACTATACCAGGAAGGGTAGTCGACTACATAAATTCCTGGCTGTTAGTTAAGAAGCAGATACGTGTGAAGTGGAGTTAGTCGACTATAGCTTCAAATTAGTCGACTTACAGTTAGTATTAGTCGACTATAGGATGACCTAGTCGACTAGTAAGGCCTTATTACTGTGTTTGGTTTTGGTTCCTGGATAATCATAAGATCCTATAAAAATAGTATAGCGACATACATGCCAACCGGATAACTTAGCCATGTATACCTACTTGATAGGCATATTTAGCTATTGTTTTACTCACTGAGCCGTCAAGCTCACTCTATTCTTACTCCACCTACAGGTTTGGACAAGGGCAAGGGACCCGCTTAAGGGCAATTATGCGGGACAAGCGTCACCAGGACCATTGTATTAGAAGCTACTTTTGTTATGTATATAATTTTGTATATACATGCGTACTTTTAGTTAAGTGTTGCTCTTGACTTGTAATTCTTATAGGACCTGGTGTGGACTCTTACTTGTATGTGTATATATATATATTTTGACATGATAAATGTAGACTGTGTTCTTATGGATTATTGAACTATATGTGTTAATATGATAAGTCTCGAGTAGATCATACATGTTATCTTTAGTGAAAATTCTGATGTATAGTGAAGAGTTCTGATGATTATGTTGGAAGTATTATACCTTGATGGGCCCCACGTTTGGATTATACGAGATGATTGTGATTAAATGGAAAATTTTTAACTGGGACCGTTACAGTTGGTATCAGAGCCAAGGTTTAGAAGTAGAAAGAGTAAGAGATGATGAAATTGTTAGGTTACACGTGCAGACATGTGATCATAGTTAAGTAGTTGGCATTAGGTGTCAAGGGATGCATTAAGTTATCTATTGAATCTGAGTTACTCTAAGGACATGAGACTTATGAGTAGACTAAGGATAAGTATAGTTACCAGTGTGTCTATTTATGTTGGTTCTTGATGATAGCCGTATGATTGAGACTATTTCATGGACTTGAGATTGATACGACCTTTTTGTTTACATGTAGATGGGGGACTCCGATGTATTCTGGCCAGTCTCTAGTTCCGACAGCTCGAGTGAGAGCTGAGTGGCGGATTCCATGGACTGGGGGTACGAGTCGGACGAAACTGACCCAGCGGAAACGATTATGCCCTAAATTGGGTAGATTATGAGGAGGTTGAGTCGCAGGCATCTAACGAGCCTGAACCAACCAATGTTGACACAGAAAGCTTTGTAGGAGATTCACTTGAGATAGCAGTGACGGAGCACTCTAGCACGATTAAAGAAGAAACCCGAAGGGGATTTACATATGGAGGCGTCTTTTGGAACGAAATGTGAGAAGAGGATATGGACCTTTATGACGACTTAGACAACTGGTGCTGCGCCGGGGACGAATCACCGGAAGAAGACCCTGAGGAGGATATGGATGATAGCAGCAGCACTAGCGGAGATTCTAGTGGGGATACTCTACCCTATGAAGGGTGAACCTTGGAGCTGACGCTTTTTGATGTATATACATGTATAGGCCTAGTATGTTAGGAGATGAATATCCTTAGGGTTGTTGTATGTACCCTGGCATATATCTTATGAATGCACATGGGTTAGTATGGATATCCAAGAAGGAAGGCATGTCAGCATAACACCTTTTGTATCCACGATGGATGTATATATATATATATATATATATATATATATATATATATATATATATATATATATATATATATATATATATATATATAACAAGTTGCTTGTTTTCAAAGTGATGTTATTAACATGATTACCTGAGACTAAAGTTTTATCCCTACTCATTCCTATGTTGTGTGGTATGTTGATTAGACGCCCTTATTTTTATAGGGAGAATACATGGATTTGAACCAACTACCACCTGAGGAGTCCCTGTCGCTCGATACGACACACTACAGTGAGATGGGGAGTGCACCCCCCGTGAACAATGATGGAGACTCTGAAGTTCAAATGAGAGGGAATGAGGGAACTCCAGGGGTAATGCCGGAGTGGCTCGCACAACTAATGACCAGAGCGAGCAGTAACAACTCCCACCGAGCACTGGAGCAGTTTCAGAAGATGAAACCGCCCGTATTTGAAGGAGAGGCGAACCCCTTACAAGCCGAAGCATGGCTCCTTCAAATAGAAAAGATCCTAGAAGTTATGAGCTGTACTGATGAACAAAAGGTGTCCTTCTCTTCTTTCATGTTCCAAAAGGAAGCGGAACATTGGTGGAGGGCAGTGAAGCATAGTATGAAGAATACAAGGGAATCAATCACCTGGGAACTCTTGGTGAACAAATTCACTGAGAAATACATTCCGGAGACAGCCAGAGATAAAATGGCGACAGAATTCTTGGAACTACGTCAAGGTTCTATGAATGTATCCCAGTGTGATCAGAAATTCACTCAGCTATCCAGGTATGCTGATGCCTTGGTAAGGAGTGAAGCAGAAAAGACAAAGAGGTTCGTAAAGGGCCTAAGATCGGAGATTCGTGGCCGACTGATTCGGTTACAACTGAGAAATTATCTCCAGGCAGTAGAAAGAGCTTGGGAGGTAGAAATGGACATACAAGAAGGTCAGGGAGACCGGGTGAAAGAAATTCCCAATTCTAAGCGCCCCCGTTATCAAGGACCTCCAATGGTGACGGCATCAGGATCCACCAATGGTAAGGGGTCTGGGTTTAACACAACTTTTTATAGAGGAGGAGGAGCCAGAGGCGGGAGAACATGGTTGAGAAATAGAGACACACCCTTGAAGACACAAGCTACCTCTGCATCACATCCCAGAATCTCGGAGGCTCCCTGGTGTCAGAAGTGCAGAGTAAACCATTTTGGAAACTGCCTCTTTGACAGGTCTTGTTTTAATTGTGGAGAGGTGGGACATCTAAGGAAGAATTGTCCGAAAATGCGTGGAAGCCAAGGGCCGAGTAGAGGAAGTGGAAGGCCGACCATGAGGACGAATCCTCCCAGAGGACAAGCCAGTAATGCCCCGCGTCCTGCTGCAACCCAATCATCGGTTCAACAACCTCAGGTGCAAGGCAGAACCTTCGCATTAACCCACCGGGAAGCAATGGCCTCGAATGCAGTGGTGGAAGGTATGATCTCCGTATCAGGACATATTGCCCATGCATTATTTGATCCTGGAGCTACTCATTCATTCGTATCTAGTGCTTTTGCTTATAAACTAAATCAAGTCTCAAAACCTTAGGATTTTAATTGGTTGTGTCCACACCTATAGGGGAAAATTTGATAGCTAGCACTAGATATGCGAATTGTGAAGTGATAATTGGAGAAATGAAGACATCCATTGATCTGATTAAGCTAGGCGAAATGGAGTTCGATGCCATACTAGGAATGGACTGGTTGTCTGCCTGTAGTGCTCATGTGGATTGTAATAAGAAGAGGATTATCTTTAAAATGGAAGGGACTCCGGAGTTTATTTTTGAAGGAGAAAAAGTTAGTTGTGATATACCTCACATATCAGCCATCAAGGCCACCAAGTTAATGAAGCAAGGGTGTCAAGGATTCCTGGCTTCGGTATTGGATACCACCAGGACTGATGTAAATATTAAGACTATTCCAATTGTGAATGCGTTCCCTGATGTGTTCCCGGAAGACTTACCAGGCCTGCCCCCAGATCGGGAAGTAGAATTTACAATAGATGTAATACCCGGTACTGCCCCAATTTCTAAGGCACCGTACCGTATGGCCCTGCAGAAATGAAAGAACTTAAAACTCAATTGCAGGACTTATTAGACAAGGGGTTCATTCGGCCAAGTGTATCTCCCTGGGGAGCACCTGTACTATTTGTAAAGAAGAAGGATGGGAGTATGAGACTATGTGTTGACTACCGGGAATTGAATAAGGCAACTATCAAGAATAAGTACCCTCTTCCTCGAATTGATGACTTATTTGATCAACTGCAAGGGTCTTGTGTATTTTCTAAGATAGACCTTAGATCAGGATATCACCAGTTGAAGATCAAACCTGAAGATGTGCCCAAATCAGCTTTCCGGACAAGATATGGACACTTTGAATTTCTAGTCATGCCTTTTGGACTCACTAACGCCCCGGCAGCATTTATGGACTTAATGAATCGGATTTTTCAACCATATCTAGACCAGTTTGTAGTAGTATTCATTGATGATATTTTGGTCTATTCAAAGAATATAGAAGATCACTAGAAACATCTTAGTACTGTCCTTCAAATCTTGAGAGAGAAGCAACTCTATGCAAAGTTAAAGAAATGTGAATTTTGGCTAGAACAAGTAGGGTTTCTTGGCCATATCATATCTAAGGAAGGAATATCAGTAGACCCGGTAAAAATCGAAGCAATCCGAGACTGGCCTAGACCCACTAATGTTACTGAAGTTCGAAGTTTCTTGGGATTAGCTGGGTACTACAGAAGATTTGTAGAAGGATTTTCTCTGATTGTGGCACCAATGACCCAATTAACTAGAAAGAATAAGAAGTTTGCATGGGGAGAAGATCAAGATAGGAGCTTCCTGGAGGTTAAAGCTAGGCTGACATCAGCTCCTGTCTTAATTGTACCTTCGGGGACTGAAGGATTTGTCATCTTTAGTGATGCATCAAAACTGGGATTGGGATGTGTGTTAATGCAACATGGAAAAGTCATTGCCTATGCATCCCGACAATTGAAGACCCATGAAAGAAATTACCCCACTCATGACTTGAAATTAGCCGCTGTGATTTTTGCTTTAAAGATCTGGCGGCATTATTTGTATGGAGTGTCTTGTGAAGTTTTTACTGATCATAAGAGCTTAAAATACATCTTCACACAAAAGGAACTGAACATGAGACAGAGGAGGTGGTTAGAACTAATGAAGGATTATGATATCACTATTCAATACCACCCTGGGAAGGCCAATGTAGTTGCTGATGCTTTGAGCCGGAAATCAGGAGGGGCCCTGGCCGCCTTGATGACTCGTCAAGCAAGAATATTAAGAGATTTAGAAGAAATGCAAATAGAAGTGCGAGTCATTGATCCTTCCAATTCTGAGTGTAAATTGAATCAAGTAAGTGCTCAATTTAATCTATACGACAAGATCAAAGAGGCCCAACAAGGAGATACTCAAATAAAAAAAATTATGAAGAAAGTGCAAGAAGGAGAACTCAATGAGTTTCAAATAGAAGGTGATGTACTGCGGCTTGGACGCAGATTATGTGTGCCAGATGTAGCAGAGATCAAAGAAGAAATAATGAAGGAGGCTCATAGTACACCTTATACAGCTCATCCGGAAGCACAAAAATGTACCAAGATCTGCGACATAACTTCTGGTGGGAAGGAATGAAGGTAGACATTTCAAATTTTGTCCACAAGTGTTTAGTCTGTCAACAAGTGAAGGCGGAACATAAGAAGCCCCCAGGTTTGTTAGTGCCTTTATCTATTCCCGAATGGAAGTGGAGTCAAATTGCTATGGATTTCGTCACTGGACTTCCTCGGACGTCCCAAGGGCTGGATACAATCTGGGTAGTGGTAGACAGACTCACTAAATCTGCTCATTTTCTGCCTATCCGGATCAATTATTCAATGGAAAGACTGGCTCAGGTATATGTCCGAGAAATAATTAGATTACATGGAGTACCTGAATCCATTGTATCAGATCGAGACCCAAGATTTCAATCAAGATTTTGGAAGAGTTTGTCCAAAGCTATGGGCACTAAATTGCAACTCAGTACAGCAGCCCACCCCCAAACAGATAGACAGTCAGAAAGGACCATTCAAATATTGGAAGATATGTTGAGAACCTGTGTACTAGATTTTGGGGGAAGTTGGGACAACTATTTACCCTTAGTGGAGTTTGCTTATAATAATAGTTATCAGTCCACTATTGGTATGCCTCCATTTGAAGCATTGTATGGCAGGAGGTGTAGATCACCAATCTGTTGGGAGGAAGTTGGGGATAGAAGACTGTTCGGCCCCGATGTAATTCAAGAGAAAAAGGAGAAGATCAAGCTAATCAAGGAAAGGATGAAAGCAGCCCAGAACAGACAGAAAGCTTATGCAGACAATCGTCGCAGACCACTGGAGTTTGAAGTAGGGGATAGTGTTTTTCTAAAGGTATCTCCAATGAAGGGAGTGAGACGCACCAGCAGTAAGAACAAATTAGCCCCTAGATATGTGGGTCCGTTTGAGATACTGAAAAAAATTGGACCGGTTGCTTACCGCTTGGCCCTACCCCCTGCCTTAGAACGGATGCACAATGTATTTCATGTATCTCAGCTGAGGAAGTATGTGCCCGATCCTGATCACGTCATCTCCTATGAACCCCTGCATATACTAGAAGATATGTCTTACGCGGAAGAACCAGTACAAATTCTTGATCGCAAGGAGAAGCAATTGAGAAACAAAAATATTTACTTGGTCAAGGTCTTATGGAGAAATCAAAACATAGAAGAAGCCACTTGGGAGCTGGAAGAGGAGATAAGAAAAGCCTATCCACATTTGTTCCAAGGTACGTTAAGTTTCGAGGACGAAACTTCCAGAAGGAGGGTAGAATGTAACACTTGCATTAGTTTAAGCATTTCTTTTCCTAATTAATCATAAGGGGTAATGGGATTAGTATGCATGCAAGATGCCTTAGTTAAGTCATGATTATTATATGTGTATGTATAAATAAGTATGTATACATGAGTATTTATACATCCATGTATATAGGTATAAGAATACCCCACATGTGTTTGACTTATTACCACCATGCCCCCCATGCTTGTACCTCATGGAGAGGGGGGAGAGGCATGGAGAAGAGTAAACTTGATGGGATGTTTAGGGGACACTTGGCACAATCCTATGGAGAGTTAGAGGCTATAAATAGAGGGGGTTGTAGAGGATTAAACCACTTTGGTTAAACTCTCTCTCTCTCTCTTCCCAAACTCTCCCTCTCTTTCCTTTCCCTGCAGCAGCAAAGCAGCAGCAGCTGCAGCAGCAAGCAACAGCAGCAGCAGCAGCAAAGGAGCAACAGCAGCAGCAGCAACAAAGGGCAGCAGCAGCAACAACAAGGGGCAGCAGCATAAATCAGATTATACTACTTAAAGAGTGAGTAGAACATGCTAATCTTAACAACATGATGAATAGAAATAAGTAGGAAATGAATTAAGTGTAAGAGATACACAAGTATTCGACCATATGTATATTTTGGGTTCATGTGTTTCAATTCCGCAAGTACTTACTCATGTTGTTTATAAATCCATGATTTTGTTATATTCTTGCATATTGATATTATATGATGGCATCATTGCATTGGAGGAAGGGACCGGGTTGAACCGGAGGCGTAGAAGGGGAGATTATATATTATGTAATGGAGGAAGGGACCGGGTTGAACCGGAGGCGTAGAAGGGGAGATTATATATTATGTATCGGAGGAAGGGACCGGGTTGAACCGGAGGCGTAGAAGGGGAGATTATGTGTATGAATATGGTTATCACTATGATATAAGTCCTATGTTATATTCATGCATAGATCCTTAACATCAAACCTGGAATGGCTTCTTAACAGGCACTTTTTGGGTAAGTTAGTCGACTAAGTCCCTGGGATAGTCGACTATAAGTGTGATATTTAGGCAGATATTCTGCTGGATAGCAGGATTAGTCGACTACATATAGACTGTAGTCGACTAATCCCAGATACAGAGAGCAAACAGAAAGTTGGCAATCTGTTTTTGACAGTTTTAGTCGACTATAGTCGACTTACTAGTCGACTAATATATTGGATTAGTCGACTACACCAGGAGGGTAGTCGACTATAGGTGACATCCAGAGAGTAACACAACTTTTGACAGTTTTAGTCGACTATAGGGGAATTCAAGTCGACTAGTACTTGGGTTAGTCGACTATACCAGGAAGGGTAGTCGACTACATAAATTCCTGGCTGTTAGTTAAGAAGCAGATACGTGTGAAGTGGAGTTAGTCGACTATAGCTTCAAATTAGTCGACTTACAGTTAGTATTAGTCGACTATAGGATGACCTAGTCGACTAGTAAGGCCTTATTACTGTGTTTGGTTTTGGTTCCTGGATAATCATAAGATCCTATAAAAACAGTATAGCGACACACATGCCAACCGGATAACTTAGCCATGTATACCTACTTGATAGGCATATTTAGCTATTATTTTACTCACTGAGCCGTCAAGCTCACTCTATTCTTACTCCACCTACAGGTTTGGATAAGGGCAAGGGACCCGCTTAAGGGGACAAGCGTCACCAGGACCATTGTATTAGAAGCTACTTTTGTTATGTATATAATTTTGTATATACATGCGTACTTTTAGTTAAGTGTTGCTCTTGACTTGTAATTCTTATAGGACCTGGTGTGGACTCTTACTTGTATGTGTATATATATATTTTGACATGATAAATGTAGACTGTGTTCTTATGGATTATTGAACTATATGTGTTAATATGATAAGTCTCGAGTAGATCATACATGTTATCTTTAGTGGAAATTCTGATGTATAGTGAAGAGTTCTGATGATTATGTTGGAAGTATTATACCTTGATGGGCCCCACGTTTGGATTATACGAGATGATTGTGATTAAATGGAAAATTTTAACTGGGACCGTTACAACTTGAAGTTCATCAGTTTTTCCTTTACCTGATGTAAGTTATCCTTTTTATAGTTTATTATGTAATTATCAAATTACGAGAATAGCAGGAGCATGATAGGTTCAGGAGTTACAGAAATACGTAAGTATTAGAAATACAGGTCACTGTATATAATATATGATAGCAGGATAGGGTTCCTGAAATATGATAATCATAAGTCAAGTGGTAATATAAGAGGTGGCACGTAATAAGTAATATCAAACATGTATCGGGTGATTGCAAACTGGTGTCAGGTGATAATAAGCAGATATTAGGTGATACAAGTAGGTGTCACGTGTCAAGTGATAGCATAACAGATATCCACTGTTGTATAACACAATACAGCTAAATGGTACCGATACATGGATTGGTACGAATACCAAAAAACATGCTGCTTTTAGAGAGCATTATAAGTAGGGGCTTCAAACTCTTCACAATCATTAAATAAAGAATTGATTAAACTACCAAGCAGGAAAGCGGATAAACAAGCAAGTGAACATCCAGGCGGCGTGTTTACCGCTCGCAGCACGGCTAAATACACGCGACGGAGTGAGCGTATGAACACTATACTACTGCGCGTGGTGAAGTCGCGCTCACGGTGTAACTTCGCTCGAACAGAGTTAACGATAAAGCGTTGAGCATTAGGTCCATCTACCAAGCGTAGCTAAAAGATCTGACGATCTGAACGCACTCTCTCTTTCGAGAAAGTGTGCTAGAGCTTAAAGGGCTAGTAGGCCTAAAGACAGTAAGTACCTGTAGAAGTGTCAGTATCAAATACACGCATAAAATAGGTGATAACTAAGTTATTAGTAGAGTAGTGAAGCTCGGAGGCTGAATAAGGCAGAAATAAGGTCAACGAGCAGACAAGTGAATAATCAAGCGAAGCTAAGGTTGGAACGAAGCTAGCGCGCAGCGCTAAACGCTATCACGCTCGGTGTAGTTACCGCTCCACGATAACATACAACTACAGAGTTAGCAGTAAAGCGTTGAGCGCTAGGCTCACCCACCAAGCAGGACGAAAGACCTGACGGTCTGAACGCACTCCCTCTTTCGAGGAAGTGGGTGTAAGTCCAAAGGGCTGAAGGGCTGAAAGGCCGAGTAAGTACCTGCAGAAGTGTTAGTACTACACGAGCACACATATAAACATGGTTATAACTAGATTATCAGTAGAGTGGTAAAGCCCGAAGGCCGAGTGTGGAGCCCGGAGGATAAACGACCACGAAGGGTCGACCACACATGATAATAAAGCAGAAATAAAATACATCACAAGCAGTGTATATGTACAGGAAGTAAACTACACCAATACAAGCATTCATCACAGGTATAATACAAGTATAGTCCTAGGCCCTCGACCATATACAAACACGGTATACATAAACACAAATACAATAAGGAAACAAATACATAAATTCCCCAAAAGTACATATCAACCGACAAAGCAGGGAACACAAAACCAGGTAAAGACACTCGCCTAATCCGACAGGGACACGTGCATGAGCTCCACCCACCATTACTATTTGAGAGAGAGCTAGAAAGAGAAAATAGAAAGAGATCAAGGAAAGAAAGAAGAGAGAGATAGAGTGCAGGGAGGAGAGAGAGTGCAAGAGAAAGAGAGAGATCAAGAGAGAGAAAGAAGAGAGAGTGCAGGAGAGATAGACAGTAGAAGAGAGGAAGGGAAGGGGAAAGAGGATTAGCCGGCCAGTTGTGGCCAGCGGCGGTCCTTAGACAGGGGGAGAGAGTGAGGGAGGGGGGGAGAGAGAGAGAGTATTAATAGGTTAGATATTTTGTGGGTGGCCAGTAAATCGCCGCATGTCAAGCCCAAGAGCGGAAAAACCCAAATTAAAATATTAGATTAATATAATGCGACGAAATTCGAGAAATTCAAAAAAAATACCCAAAAAAACTCAAAGGTAGAAAACATCGCTCTGAGGAACAATATGAAATCATTTTTTAGAAATTTAATCTCATTTTAATTTAAAAATTCTGGAATCAACCGGTGATACCGACGGACACAAAATCCGGTCGAGTTTGATAAATTCAAAAAAATCTCCAGAAATACATTAAAGTAGAAATGTGATTTTAAGAAAAAAATATAAAAACAGATTTTAAAAATTCAACTCTATTTGTAAATTAAAATCCAGGAATTGAGCAACGATACCGGTGGACACCGATTTTGAAGATTTTGCAGAATAACTCAAAAAAATTTCAGAAAATTAAAATGTAAAATATTAGAAAACAATATTTGAAACTAAAATCTGTCAAATCTGACTATCGAAAAGATCAAATCGAGCAATACATTAGGATTGGGTCCCTGATTCAGACTAGGCTGACTCCGAATCTATGAATCTAGATCCGATACAAAACAATAGCATAAATAATCAGAAAAAATAAATACAGAAACTAAATTAAAAAATATGATCAAAAAATCAGAATATGTATCTAAGTAGTATTCTAGAAGGGCTTGAAGTTCCTTTTTCATAGCTCCTCACCACACAAATTGGGAGTTTGCTTCATTGAAACTTGTAGGCTTAAGATTATTAGAAATATACTTAAATATGTAGAATAATCAGAAGAAGTACTTTTATAGCATACATAATTTTGATTAGGAAAGGAAACAACATTTTACGTAGGAAAGTCTTTTAAGTCTACTAGGAAGTAAAGTTTCACGAGTAGGCCTACGCACTCAGGATGAGGCATCTGATTTTGAGTTTGTTCATATACATTTGGAGCAGAAAGTACATTGGTTGTGATGCTCAGGATCTTGATACTCAACTTGATTCTCCTCCTCATTGTTGCTTTTAGCAAATTGTTCGCATTCAAAATCTTCAATTGGGTAATTAGAATCGACCAGAAAAAGAACAAACATCATGGGATTCTCCTCCTTGGTACAAATCTCATTTTTAACCTAATAAGACCTTGAAAAATATGGCTCACTTTCAACAAAACAAACATCTCTACAAACATATAATTTTTTTTAACTCTTAGGACCATAACATTTGTATCTTTTTTTGTAATGCAATATCCAAGAAAAACACATTTAATAAAACGATGGTCAAGTGTATCTCTATTATTCTCAGAAACATGGACATCACAAGAACAACCAAAAACTCATAAAATCGACTTTATTATGTAAAAGGAGAGATTTATCATGAAGAATTTTGCTTGGGAACCTATTGACAAGAAAACATGTTGTCAATACAACATCAAACCAATAAATTTTAAGAATATTCATTTGAAACATTATAAATCTGGCAACTTTTAGTAAATGCTTAGTTTTTTTCTCAACAATACCATTTTGCTGAGGTATTCCAACGTAAGTTGTTTGATGGATGATGCCAAGGCTACAAAGATAACCAGAGAATAATCCATTGTCATATTTCTTACCATTATTAGTTCTAAAAATTTTAACCTTATCATTGAATTGATTTAAAATCATAGTAAAATCCTTATAAATAGTTCAGATAAAGAAGAAGAAGAAGAACACTTATTTGTGCAATGACAAGATACCACTAGATATGACTCTTGGTTGTATATATATATATACACATATTGGTCACATGTTTATACTAATTTAGGAGAAACAATAGGAAATATTGATTGAGAGAGAGAATGAGAAACACATGGTGCATGAGTCCTATGAGTCCCATGTGTTCCTATAATCACGGAGAGATTTTAGGATTTGGTTGATTTCATAAGGGGTTTCTTTTACATGGATCACATGTTTCACATGAGTCACATGTTGTCATTGATATCTCTAACACCCTTCGCAAGCGAAGCGGGTTCAAAAGAACCGAGAGCTTGCTCTTCAACATGGAAAACCTTAACGAGCTCAAAGGCTTAGTAAAAATGTCTGCTAGTTGGATTTTAGTGCTGACAAACCAAACATCTAAGACTCCATTGGCAATATAGTCTTACACAAAATGAATGTCAATCTCAACATGTTTAGAGTGTGAGTGAGAATAAGATTGACCGAGAGACATGTTGCACCGAGGTTGTCACAGAGAACTATTGGGGGAGATTGCGGAACTCCAAACTCACGAAGTAATGATTGCAACCAAACGACCTCTGTTGCAGTATTGGCCACGCCTCTATACTCTATCTCAGTGCTAAATCGTGCCACTATGCACTGCTTCTTCGAGCTCTAAGAAATGAAATTTGTATCAAGAAAGATACAACAACCACTGGTGGATTCTCAATCATCGATCGACCCTACCTAATCTGTCGGTGTAAGCAGTAGGCTGTACAGAAGAATAATGAGAGAGATAAAGGCTATGTTGAATGGTAGATTTGAGGTAATCGAGGATCCTTTTTACAGCGCTCCAATTCTCATCGGTTGGAGCTTGCATGGACTGAGCGACCTTGTTCACCGAGAAGGCAATATCGGGTATGGTAAAACTTAGGTATTGTAGAGCTTCAACAATACTTCGATAGACATAGGGGTCAGAGAGGCTTGCCAATAATCTTAGAGAGCTTATAGGAAGTAGACATAGGCGAGCTGACAGGCTGGACACCATCCATCTTGAGTCGGAGAAGCAAGTCACAAATGTACTTCTGTTGAGAGAGAAAGAGACATGAAGGTGTACGGTGACACTCCACGCCCAAGAAATAGTGCAATGGGCCGAGATCTTTTATTGAGAACTCTCGACCCAATTCTTGAATAAGATGAGTGATAACCTATGAGTCATTGCCTGTGATGATGATGTCGTCCACATAGATAAGAACCAGAAGAAGATCTGTTCTGACCCGTCAGAGGAAGAGAGACATGTCAGACTTGAAGCCCACAAGGCCCATTGTGACTAGATAACTACTAAGGAGAGAAAACTAGGCCTGTGGAGCCTGTTTGAGGCCATAAATACTGCGGTGAAGCTTGCATATATGATTGGGACGAGCGGGATTGATGAACCCCGAAGGTTGTTCCATGTAGACCGTCTTAGTAAGAAAACCCTGCAAAAATATATTATTCATATCCAACTGTCGAATAGACCAGCCCTTGGAGATGGCCAGACTGCACACGGTACAGACAGTGGTCGATTTGATGACCGGACTGAATATCTCACCATAGTCTAATCCTGGTTGTTGATGAAAACCCTTGGCCACCAGGCGGGCCTTATACCTGTCAACAAAACTATTAGGTTTATATTTTAACTTGAAAATCTGTTTGTAGCCGACCAGATTCATGGTAGGGCGGTATGGCACAAGAGATCAGGTTTTGTTCTTAAGCAAGGCATTCATCTCAGTGTCCATTGTTTGGCGCCATTTGAAATCTTTAGAAGTTTGCTTGAAACATGTGGGTTCAACAGGAGCGGTGGCCAAGTCAGTTATGAGATAGGTAGACATGGGATACCAGGTGGCTAGCCAGACCTTTAGTGTTCTGGTGTTATTCTGTGTTCTAGTAACCATATGGTGGGTCCTGGTAGGAGGGGGACTGGGAGAGCCCGACGATGAGGATGATGAGAATGACTCATCGACATGTGCTGGTGGAGGTGGTGGAGAAGGGTATGTGATGGAGGTGGTGGTGGTGGAGGAGAAGAGTCAATGGTGAGGCCCGCATGAGAAGAGGGAACTAGAACAATAGAAGGTAACAGAGACGTGGAGATGGGGATCGGTGGTGAGGGCGCGGGAGTAGGTGGAAAGAGAGAGCACAAAGGAGAGTGGAAAGGAAAGGAAGATTCGTCGAACACAACAACCCGGGAGATGTAAATACGACCAGAGGGGATATGCAAGCATTGATAACCTTTATGCGAAGCCGAGTAACCTAAGAAGACACATTGACTGGACCGAAAATCAAACTTATGAGTTTGGTATGGACGCAGATTAGAGTAGCAAGCACAACCAAAAATACATAAGGAAAGGTAGTCAGGTGCTTTATGAAATAATTTTTGGTAGAGAAATAGATTATAGAGGACAGGGGTGGATATTCTATTGATGAGAAATAAGGCGATTTGGAAAGCATAAGGCAGTAATAGAATGGAACATTTGACCGGGCTAGAAGAGTGAGGCCGGTCTCGACAAGGTGGTGGTGCTTTCTTTCTGCGGTGCCGTTTTGGGCACTAGTGTGTGGACATGATAAGCGATAAGCAATACCCTGAGAAGACAAGTAAAATTTAAATTTGATGAACTCGCCACCACCATCAGTTTGGAGTGATTTAATAGAACGCCAAAATTGAAATCACCTAGAGGGGGGATGAATAGGTGATAATGCTAATCAATGCACAAATTTAAAAATGAGATGATGCAACGATCATTCAAAGCAAGATTAGAAGCCGAATACCCCGTGAAGGGCTCGAACTCCTTCCTCGTGATTCCTCTAAATAAGAGTTTGAGGTGCGCAATGCAATCTTGTTGTGAGAGCATAGATCGACAATATAAGAATGAATGGAAAGCAAGTAAATAACACAAGTAAACCAATCGTAAACACAGTGATTTGTTTCGAGGTTCGAGCACCCAGCTCTATGTCCCCGCCTTCACCCAGAAGGATTTCCGATCCACTAGAACTTCCACAAAGGATTACAACCACTAGGGAGTACCCAACTCCTCAATCACACTCCTCTAGTCCAGAGGTAGTGGAGTCACAAATCAATAATCACTAGGTGATCAAAAGACCACAAACCCTCTCTTGAAAAACTTTTCTTTATAAAATCCTAGAGAATAATGTATAAGATTGAAGCTCAAGATTTGTAAGTGAAAAACAAAGTAGAAGAGAGTTTTGATTGAAAAACTTCAGAGAAAAATCAGAGATTAAAGCACAAAAACTGAGAATAAAAACTTCTTTCAATAACACTCAAGTTTTGATTTCTTTTGCATGTTGTTGTAATCTCCTCAACCCCATCCACCCCTATTTATAGGATATAGGTGGGATTAAAGGGTAAACATTAATTTTGATTAATCAGGAAAGATAAGACCCAAAACCAGCCATAAACCTCGTTTGGAGAATAAAATCACGTTTTAAAACAAGTTTAAAAAACTAGCCGTTTGGCTGTTAATACACTCACGGTCGACCGGCCCGGTCGACCGGTTTTCAAATTCTTTTGACCGTTGGTAGGCCCCGGTCGACCGCCCGGTCGACTGTCCCAAACAGAGACTTGGGTGCAGTCAGTCGGTCGAAGCTCGGTCGCCCGACATGGGGTCCGGTCAACTGCCCGGTCGACCGGATAACGTGCACACACCCAACGGTCATAACTGCAGTCGACCGCTCGGTCGACCGTTCTGACCTGAAACAGAGACGGTCGACCGTCCGGTCGACCGCAACAGGTCAAAACATATATTTTGGGAAAAAGATTTTGAAGATATGTATATTTTCAAAAAAGATTTTTGTCAAGACTTTGTAAACTATAATAAATTGGGTTTACAAATACTGAAATAGGTCTATTGAAATATTTTATACAAGAGACAAAAATAATTTTTGAAAAACATGTGCAATTTTGTGTGTGTGGGGAATTTGAGCTTCAATACTATATACTATCCTTTAACAAACTAAAATATAAAAACTATATAGAAAGAAGTCTCTGAGCCGCATTGTGCCAAGTTAGAGCCTCCTTTCCTATGAAAGAGTCCTCTTGCGCCATCAACCTATCAACATGCTTTTAGCGCCATAAACCTTGCAATATGCTTAAAGCCACCAAGACTTGTACAAACCTGAAATTCATTCTAGAACAACTTATTAGTACCAAATAGCTTTTATATGTTTTGTTATCATCAAAACATATATAAATGGAGAGTGTAACCTTTTGGGCCAACAATCTCCCCCTTTTTGATGATGACAAAACATATAAGGTATAACACAATGTAATACCCCGTTCCCGGAATACGTACTTAGTTGCGTATTCAGATTTTCGGTCGTATTTTTTCGATTTGCTTCCTGTATTTATTCTGTATTATGAATTCCTTATATGATTGTTTTGTCTTGGATTTGGATTCGTGGATTCGGAGTCAGCCCTAGTCTGAACCGAAGGCCCGATCCTAGAGTATTACTCGACTTAGACATTCTGATAATTAGAATTGACCGATTTTAGTTTTAAATATCATTTTCCAATATTATATATTTTCTATGATTTTCTAGATTTTTCTGGAATTAAAATAAAAGTCTTCAAAACCGGTGTCGACCAGTGCCGCTGATCGATTCCAGGATTTTTATTTCACAAACAGTTTGGAATTTCTAAATGATTCTTTAGACATTATTCCTTAGAATCATATTTTCTACCTATATTCTTTTTCTGAGGATTTTTGGATTTTATGAAAATTCCAACGGAGTCGGTAAATTATTGATTCCAGGATTTTTAGTTTTAAAACTATAAAGTATTTCTTCGAACGGATTTCACTATGATACTTAATATAATATTCTTGATTTTTGGTAATTATTTCGGGTCGTTCCGAGATACTTGAATTTCAGACGATTCTGGTATTTTCCCGAAAGATTTCTGCATCCGCAACTGAATCCCGGGAATCCGCCACTTCCATTATTTTCATCTTCTTTCCCAAGAAAATATCTTCTCATTATAATTTCCTTTTCCTTTTCCTTTTCCTTTATTTCTTTCCTTACTCCACTAACCAAAGCCTTTTCCAATTTTCCAATAATTCCAAAATTCCAACAACTTCCACTCACTTCCACCAACTTCCACAAATATCTCTTTCTCTCTCTCCTCCATGGCCGGCCAAGTGGCCAAGAGAAGGACACTCACCTCACCTCCCCACTTTGCAATTAAGCCCTCCCCTTTTATTTAATTGCATCCCCTTTACAAAATCCAAATCCCATATATACCTTTCCTTTCCCATTTTCATTTCTCTTTTCACTTCATCACTTCTCTTCACTTCTTCTTCCTCCTCTCCCTTGGTGACCACCGCACCTCCACCGGCGCCTCCGGCCACCCCGTCGCCGGCGAGGACTCCTCCCAACTCCGGCCAAGCTCCACCTCCTCCATCACCAACAACAACAACTCCTCCATCTCCTTCCTCCTCAAGGATCCTCACCAACACCAAACCCATCTTCTTCCTCTTCATCATCCTCTTCCAATCAACCAATCCAAGTGAGTAATTTCACTCTCCTAGACTTAGTCTATTTCTAGTATACTTATCTCTTCATATTATGTACACTTGTGCCATCACAACCATGTTTTTAGATCATCAAACCAAAACCCTAGAAATCTGTTCTGTTTGCTGTTTCCAGTCGATTAGTCGACTTGACCTAGAACCTAGTCGACTAGAAACCCTTAGCTGAAACGTAGCTTTTTCTGAAACACAGTATTAGTCGACTTACCTTAGTTCCTAGTCGACCAGAGGCCCTTAGTCGACTACACCTATGACCCTAGTCGACTAACTTTTCCTGAATCAGAATATCAACTCTCTGGAACCCAGTATTAGTCGACTATACCAGACTGTTAGTCGACTAACCCCTTTATTAGTCGACTACTCATCCTACCCTAGTCGACTAATTCTGTCTGTTTGTTACAGTTATTTACCTTCTCAAACTTGGATCTTATACTTGGTTTATATGTTGTATATTATACTTCTTGACTTGTATCTTGACTAACATCATCTTCACTTCTCTCTTTCTCTCTCCTCTTCACTCTACATATATATATCATAGTTTATGACGTGCCCCGGATTTCGTGGACTTCGGATCTTTCGGCGCTTTGAGGTTTAGGCGAGTATTCTCACTCGCTACTTTCTTGTATGCGAGTAGTCTCGCTCTTCTCTTATCTCTATTTGAGTTTCCAGTTTCGTCGGAACGATAAGTATTTCATTTCCTATTTTCATGTATTTGATTCCATGTCTATATATATCTTTTGATGCTTTTATACCATGCGTGGCCGACCCTTCGTGGTCGTTGACTTCTAGATTTCTGCTATGTTATCATTGCCATGTTATTGCCTCAGACATATCAGTTGCATGCTTACTTTTAACACATGTATATCACCTAACCTTCAGTATGTTATCACCTGACCACCTGACATGCCACTATCTGGCAAGACCATCTTGTTATGTCATGACTTACCCAGACTTATTATCAATCCATTGTTATGCATGTTACTTGATATACATCACCATTTATCATGCTATCTCTTGACACCAAGCATGATACACCGATTCTTATAATTATCACGATAGAGGGAATGTAGTACCTGATTACTGTTATGTACTGATCACTGTTATGTATTACTGTTATGACATTGCTCATTCCCGAAATCTGATAATTATGTTTATAAGCCATAAAAAGGACAACTTGTATGGGTATGGGAGGAAGTGATGGATGCCGGAATGATATCTTGCTTATAGTGGTGGGGTATAAAAGTATGTATATACATATATATATATGTACTGGCGGTAGTGAATCTGAAATTACTGAATAGGGGGACTTTGGGCCTCCAAAGCCGGTTCCAGGTGTATGGAAACCACTATAAGAAGTTCTATCAGTTCTCCATCTACTTCCGTTAACAACCCTCGACTTACTTATATATGGATGTATGTGGGTTGGCCGTACACCAGGTCACATACCGAGATATATGGGTCAGACGAGTAATAATAATAATAGGTGTTTCCTGTGACCCCAGTTATGATTACTGTTATGATTCCTGTTTTGATACCTGTTATGCACTCTTATCACATCTGTTATGTATTCTTGTTATGACTACTTTGCAACTCTGATTCTATACGCTTAGATATTCGGTGGCATGAGATAACGGTATATAGATGAGGGTTTCCTTATTTGGATTATTCCTTCGATGTACTAGTCTCATGGGACCGTAACCTAAGCGTATACAATCAATTTTGCTTGTGATCAGTTTTACTTCGGATTTCCTGTTTTACGATTGTTACGTTATACCCGTTCTTATATATACTTCATTTGTGTTCTAACCCTCCTGTCTTCTGTACTTGACTCTTGTACTCACCCTTGGCTCGCCACCTGGCTTTTGCATCCTACTCGCCTGGGGAGTTTCACTGACTCCCCTGGATTCTCATGTCCAGGTCCTGGAGCCCGGAGCGTGTGGATTTCCCCCGTTACTGCATCAGAGTGGCGCAGCGGTAACGTGGACCCCGGTTGACCTTTCAGTGCTCCATCCTTCCAGACCCCCCTGTGAGTCTCTCGAGTTTTCCTTTTTAAACTCGTGAGTACCTTTATGCTGTTTTACTCTTGTACATCTGCTTGTATTCCCGCATTTGCGCATATTAGTGATATGATATTCATGTAATATTAGATCACTACTGGTGATAATTCTGTAATTGTATATATGTGTTGGAATGTATAATGCACCATCTGCTTCCGTACTCTGATTCTTGTCTGTACTGATGCTTAGCGTATATACGGGAGGGTAGTTCTGACCTACGTATATACGTTGCAGTGACGACCCCGTATCGCCGGGATCGGGGCGTTACAGGTTGGTATCAGAGCCTAGGCTCTAACTTCCTCAGTACGTCCAGAGGGCAAATTAATGGTAATGAAATTTGCAACTGGAATACATGAGTCTTGGTTATACATTCCAACTGCAAGTGCAGAGTTATCTATCTCTTGACTATCTTTCCTTTGATTTCAAATCCCTCCTTGACTATCTTTCCTTTGATTCCAAATTCCTCCTATCCTTTCCCTGTTTTGGTTTTATGAAGCCTTATACTATTTTAAGATATGACTAGACTAGAGAGGTAGTGGCTGTTTCAGAATGAAGCTATTATGTGATCTCTTCGGCCAATTCTATGAAGCTTGGTATTCTCCAGATCGATCTTGATCTGGCTATCTTTCAGAGGACAGCAGTCGGATTCTTAATTATCGGCCTTCTTTATTATGCTCAGGATTTTCGGGGTTTTCTTTATTACACAGCCACGACATCATCAGTATTCATTTATTTCACAGCCACGACATCATCAGTATTATTCAGCATTATTCTAAAGATTTATTACACAGCCACGACATCATCAGCCGGAAATGCAGAGTATGATTATTATTCAGTTGACTTGAGAGCCCTACCTATAGTGCTTCGTATCTTAATTAGTATAAATTCCACCCTTGTCCCCTTTGTATTCAATTTGCCCCTTAACGAAATTGCGAGGACGCAATTTTTTGTAAGGTGGGTGGATTGTAATACCCCGTTCCCGGAATACGTACTTAGTTGCGTATTCAGATTTTTGGTCGTATTTTTTCGATTTGCTTCCTGTATTTATTCTGTATTATGAATTCCTTATATGATTGTTTTGTCTTGGATTTGGATTCGTGGATTCGGAGTCAGCCCTAGTCTGAACCGAAGGCCCGATCCTAGAGTATTACTCGACTTAGACATTCTGATAATTAGAATTGACCGATTTTAGTTTTAAATATCATTTTCCAATATTATATATTTTCTATGATTTTCTAGATTTTTCTGGAATTAAAATAAAAGTCTTCAAAACCGGTGTCGACCAGTGCCGCTGATCGATTCCAGGATTTTTATTTCACAAACAGTTTGGAATTTCTAAATGATTCTTTAGACATTATTCCTTAGAATCATATTTTCTACCTATATTCTTTTTCTGAGGATTTTTGGATTTTATGAAAATTCCAACGGAGTCGGTAAATTATTGATTCCAGGATTTTTAGTTTTAAAACTATAAAGTATTTCTTCGAACGGATTTCACTATGATACTTAATATAATATTCTTGATTTTTGGTAATTATTTCGGGTCGTTCCGAGATACTTGAATTTCGGACGATTCTGGTATTTTCCCGAAAGATTTCTGCATCCGCAACTGAATCCCGGGAATCCGCCACTTCCATTATTTTCATCTTCTTTCCCAAGAAAATATCTTCTCATTATAATTTCCTTTTCCTTTTCATTTTCCTTTATTTCTTTCCTTCCTCCACTAACCAAAGCCTTTTCCAATTTTCCAATAATTCCAAAATTCCAACAACTTCCACTCACTTCCACCAACTTCCACAAATATCTCTTTCTCTCTCTCCTCCATGGCCGGCCAAGTGGCCAAGAGAAGGACACTCACCTCACCTCCCCACTTTGCAATTAAGCCCTCCCCTTTTATTTAATTGCATCCCCTTTACAAAATCCAAATCCCATATATACCTTTCCTTTCCCATTTTCATTTCTCTTTTCACTTCATCACTTCTCTTCACTTCTTCTTCCTCCTCTCCCTTGGTGACCACCGCACCTCCACCGGCGCCTCCGGCCACCCCGTCGCCGGCGAGGACTCCTCCCAACTCCGGCCAAGCTCCACCTCCTCCATCACCAACAACAACAACTCCTCCATCTCCTTCCTCCTCAAGGATCCTCACCAACACCAAACCCATCTTCTTCCTCTTCATCATCCTCTTCCAATCAACCAATCCAAGTGAGTAATTTCACTCTCCTAGACTTAGTCTATTTCTAGTATACTTATCTCTTCATATTATGTACACTTGTGCCATCACAACCATGTTTTTAGATCATCAAACCAAAACCCTAGAAATCTGTTCTGTTTGCTGTTTCCAGTCGATTAGTCGACTTGACCTAGAACCTAGTCGACTAGAAACCCTTAGCTGAAACGTAGCTTTTTCTGAAACACAGTATTAGTCGACTTACCTTAGTTCCTAGTCGACCAGAGGCCCTTAGTCGACTACACCTATGACCCTAGTCGACTAACTTTTCCTGAATCAGAATATCAACTCTCTGGAACCCAGTATTAGTCGACTATACCAGACTGTTAGTCGACTAACCCCTTTATTAGTCGACTACTCATCCTACCCTAGTCGACTAATTCTGTCTGTTTGTTACAGTTATTTACCTTCTCAAACTTGGATCTTATACTTGGTTTATATGTTGTATATTATACTTCTTGACTTGTATCTTGACTAACATCATCTTCACTTCTCTCTTTCTCTCTCCTCTTCACTCTACATATATATATCATAGTTTATGACGTGCCCCGGATTTCGTGGACTTCGGATCTTTCGGCGCTTTGAGGTTTAGGCGAGTATTCTCACTCGCTACTTTCTTGTATGCGAGTAGTCTCGCTCTTCTCTTATCTCTATTTGAGTTTCCAGTTTCGTCGGAACGATAAGTATTTCATTTCCTATTTTCATGTATTTGATTCCATGTCTATATATATCTTTTGATGCTTTTATACCATGCGTGGCCGACCCTTCGTGGTCGTTGACTTCTAGATTTCTGCTATGTTATCATTGCCATGTTATTGCCTCAGACATATCAGTTGCATGCTTACTTTAACACATGTATATCACCTAACCTTCAGTATGTTATCACCTGACCACCTGACATGCCACTATCTGGCAAGACCATCTTGTTATGTCATGACTTACCCAGACTTATTATCAATCCATTGTTATGCATGTTACTTGATATACATCACCATTTATCATGCTATCTCTTGACACCAAGCATGATACACCGATTCTTATAATTATCACGATAGAGGGAATGTAGTACCTGATTACTGTTATGTACTGATCACTGTTATGTATTACTGTTATGACATTGCTCATTCCCGAAATCTGATAATTATGTTTATAAGCCATAAAAAGGACAACTTGTATGGGTATGGGAGGAAGTGATGGATGCCGGAATGATATCTTGCTTATAGTGGTGGGGTATAAAAGTATGTATATACATATATATATATGTACTGGCGGTAGTGAATCTGAAATTACTGAATAGGGGGACTTTGGGCCTCCAAAGCCGGTTCCAGGTGTATGGAAACCACTATAAGAAGTTCTATCAGTTCTCCATCTACTTCCGTTAACAACCCTCGACTTACTTATATATGGATGTATGTGGGTTGGCCGTACACCAGGTCACATACCGAGATATATGGGTCAGACGAGTAATAATAATAATAGGTGTTTCCTGTGACCCCAGTTATGATTACTGTTATGATTCCTGTTTTGATACCTGTTATGCACTCTTATCACATCTGTTATGTATTCTTGTTATGACTACTTTGCAACTCTGATTCTATACGCTTAGATATTCGGTGGCATGAGATAACGGTATATAGATGAGGGTTTCCTTGTTTGGATTATTCCTTCGATGTACTAGTCTCATGGGACCGTAACCTAAGCGTATACAATCAATTTTGCTTGTGATCAGTTTTACTTCGGATTTCCTGTTTTACGATTGTTACGTTATACCCGTTCTTATATATACTTCATTTGTGTTCTAACCCTCCTGTCTTCTGTACTTGACTCTTGTACTCACCCTTGGCTCGCCACCTGGCTTTTGCATCCTACTCGCCTGGGGAGTTTCACTGACTCCCCTGGATTCTCATGTCCAGGTCCTGGAGCCCGGAGCGTGTGGATTTCCCCCGTTACTGCATCAGAGTGGCGCAGCGGTAGCGTGGACCCCGGTTGACCTTTCAGTGCTCCATCCTTCCAGACCCCCCTGTGAGTCTCTCGAGTTTTCCTTTTAAACTCGTGAGTACCTTTATGCTGTTTTACTCTTGTACATCTGCTTGTATTCCCGCATTTGCGCATATTAGTGATATGATATTCATGTAATATTAGATCACTACTGGTGATAATTCTGTAATTGTATATATGTGTTGGAATGTATAATGCACCATCTGCTTCCGTACTCTGATTCTTGTCTGTACTGATGCTTAGCGTATATACGGGAGGGTAGTTCTGACCTACGTATATACGTTGCAGTGACGACCCCGTATCGCCGGGATCGGGGCGTTACAGGTTGGTATCAGAGCCTAGGCTCTAACTTCCTCAGTACGTCCAGAGGGCAAATTAATGGTAATGAAATTTGCAACTGGAATACATGAGTCTTGGTTATACATTCCAACTGCAAGTGCAGAGTTATCTATCTCTTGACTATCTTTCCTTTGATTTCAAATCCCTCCTTGACTATCTTTCCTTTGATTCCAAATTCCTCCTATCCTTTCCCTGTTTTGGTTTTATGAAGCCTTATACTATTTTAAGATATGACTAGACTAGAGAGGTAGTGGCTGTTTCAGAATGAAGCTATTATGTGATCTCTTCGGCCAATTCTATGAAGCTTGGTATTCTCCAGATCGATCTTGATCTGGCTATCTTTCAGAGGACAGCAGTCGGATTCTTAATTATCGGCCTTCTTTATTATGCTCAGGATTTTCGGGTTTTCTTTATTACACAGCCACGACATCATCAGTATTCATTTATTTCACAGCCACGACATCATCAGTATTATTCAGCATTATTCTAAAGATTTATTACACAGCCACGACATCATCAGCCGGAAATGCAGAGTATGATTATTATTCAGTTGACTTGAGAGCCCTACCTATAGTGCTTCGTATCTTAATTAGTATAAATTCCACCCTTGTCCCCTTTGTATTCAATTTGCCCCTTAACGAAATTGCGAGGACGCAATTTTTTGTAAGGTGGGTGGATTGTAATACCCCGTTCCCGGAATACGTACTTAGTTGCGTATTCAGATTTTTGGTCGTATTTTTTCGATTTGCTTCCTGTATTTATTCTGTATTATGAATTCCTTATATGATTGTTTTGTCTTGGATTTGGATTCGTGGATTCGGAGTCAGCCCTAGTCTGAACCGAAGGCCCGATCCTAGAGTATTACTCGACTTAGACATTCTGATAATTAGAATTGACCGATTTTAGTTTTAAATATCATTTTCCAATATTATATATTTTCTATGATTTTCTAGATTTTTCTGGAATTAAAATAAAAGTCTTCAAAACCGGTGTCGACCAGTGCCGCTGATCGATTCCAGGATTTTTATTTCACAAACAGTTTGGAATTTCTAAATGATTCTTTAGACATTATTCCTTAGAATCATATTTTCTACCTATATTCTTTTTCTGAGGATTTTTGGATTTTATGAAAATTCCAACGGAGTCGGTAAATTATTGATTCCAGGATTTTTAGTTTTAAAACTATAAAGTATTTCTTCGAACGGATTTCACTATGATACTTAATATAATATTCTTGATTTTTGGTAATTATTTCGGGTCGTTCCGAGATACTTGAATTTCGGACGATTCTGGTATTTTCCCGAAAGATTTCTGCATCCGCAACTGAATCCCGGGAATCCGCCACTTCCATTATTTTCATCTTCTTTCCAAGAAAATATCTTCTCATTATAATTTCCTTTTCCTTTTCCTTTTCCTTTATTTCTTTCCTTCCTCCACTAACCAAAGCCTTTTCCAATTTTCCAATAATTCCAAAATTCCAACAACTTCCACTCACTTCCACCAACTTCCACAAATATCTCTTTCTCTCTCTCCTCCATGGCCGGCCAAGTGGCCAAGAGAAGGACACTCACCTCACCTCCCCACTTTGCAATTAAGCCCTCCCCTTTTATTTAATTGCATCCCCTTTACAAAATCCAAATCCCATATATACCTTTCCTTTCCCATTTTCATTTCTCTTTTCACTTCATCACTTCTCTTCACTTCTTCTTCCTCCTCTCCCTTGGTGACCACCGCACCTCCACCGGCGCCTCCGGCCACCCCGTCGCCGGCGAGGACTCCTCCCAACTCCGGCCAAGCTCCACCTCCTCCATCACCAACAACAACAACTCCTCCATCTCCTTCCTCCTCAAGGATCCTCACCAACACCAAACCCATCTTCTTCCTCTTCATCATCCTCTTCCAATCAACCAATCCAAGTGAGTAATTTCACTCTCCTAGACTTAGTCTATTTCTAGTATACTTATCTCTTCATATTATGTACACTTGTGCCATCACAACCATGTTTTTAGATCATCAAACCAAAACCCTAGAAATCTGTTCTGTTTGCTGTTTCCAGTCGATTAGTCGACTTGACCTAGAACCTAGTCGACTAGAAACCCTTAGCTGAAACGTAGCTTTTTCTGAAACACAGTATTAGTCGACTTACCTTAGTTCCTAGTCGACCAGAGGCCCTTAGTCGACTACACCTATGACCCTAGTCGACTAACTTTTCCTGAATCAGAATATCAACTCTCTGGAACCCAGTATTAGTCGACTATACCAGACTGTTAGTCGACTAACCCCTTTATTAGTCGACTACTCATCCTACCCTAGTCGACTAATTCTGTCTGTTTGTTACAGTTATTTACCTTCTCAAACTTGGATCTTATACTTGGTTTATATGTTGTATATTATACTTCTTGACTTGTATCTTGACTAACATCATCTTCACTTCTCTCTTTCTCTCTCCTCTTCACTCTACATATATATATCATAGTTTATGACGTGCCCCGGATTTCGTGGACTTCGGATCTTTCGGCGCTTTGAGGTTTAGGCGAGTATTCTCACTCGCTACTTTCTTGTATGCGAGTAGTCTCGCTCTTCTCTTATCTCTATTTGAGTTTCCAGTTTCGTCGGAACGATAAGTATTTCATTTCCTATTTTCATGTATTTGATTCCATGTCTATATATATCTTTTGATGCTTTTATACCATGCGTGGCCGACCCTTCGTGGTCGTTGACTTCTAGATTTCTGCTATGTTATCATTGCCATGTTATTGCCTCAGACATATCAGTTGCATGCTTACTTTTAACACATGTATATCACCTAACCTTCAGTATGTTATCACCTGACCACCTGACATGCCACTATCTGGCAAGACCATCTTGTTATGTCATGACTTACCCAGACTTATTATCAATCCATTGTTATGCATGTTACTTGATATACATCACCATTTATCATGCTATCTCTTGACACCAAGCATGATACACCGATTCTTATAATTATCACGATAGAGGGAATGTAGTACCTGATTACTGTTATGTACTGATCACTGTTATGTATTACTGTTATGACATTGCTCATTCCCGAAATCTGATAATTATGTTTATAAGCCATAAAAGGACAACTTGTATGGGTATGGGAGGAAGTGATGGATGCCGGAATGATATCTTGCTTATAGTGGTGGGGTATAAAAGTATGTATATACATATATATATATGTACTGGCGGTAGTGAATCTGAAATTACTGAATAGGGGGACTTTGGGCCTCCAAAGCCGGTTCCAGGTGTATGGAAACCACTATAAGAAGTTCTATCAGTTCTCCATCTACTTCCGTTAACAACCCTCGACTTACTTATATATGGATGTATGTGGGTTGGCCGTACACCAGGTCACATACCGAGATATATGGGTCAGACGAGTAATAATAATAATAGGTGTTTCCTGTGACCCCAGTTATGATTACTGTTATGATTCCTGTTTTGATACCTGTTATGCACTCTTGTCACATCTGTTATGTATTCTTGTTATGACTACTTTGCAACTCTGATTCTATACGCTTAGATATTCGGTGGCATGAGATAACGGTATATAGATGAGGGTTTCCTTGTTTGGATTATTCCTTCGATGTACTAGTCTCATGGGACCGTAACCTAAGCGTATACAATCAATTTTGCTTGTGATCAGTTTTACTTCGGATTTCCTGTTTTACGATTGTTACGTTATACCCGTTCTTATATATACTTCATTTGTGTTCTAACCCTCCTGTCTTCTGTACTTGACTCTTGTACTCACCCTTGGCTCGCCACCTGGCTTTTGCATCCTACTCGCCTGGGGAGTTTCACTGACTCCCCTGGATTCTCATGTCCAGGTCCTGGAGCCCGGAGCGTGTGGATTTCCCCCGTTACTGCATCAGAGTGGCGCAGCGGTAGCGTGGACCCCGGTTGACCTTTCAGTGCTCCATCCTTCCAGACCCCCCTGTGAGTCTCTCGAGTTTTCCTTTTTAAACTCGTGAGTACCTTTATGCTGTTTTACTCTTGTACATCTGCTTGTATTCCCGCATTTGCGCATATTAGTGATATGATATTCATGTAATATTAGATCACTACTGGTGATAATTCTGTAATTGTATATATGTGTTGGAATGTATAATGCACCATCTGCTTCCGTACTCTGATTCTTGTCTGTACTGATGCTTAGCGTATATACGGGAGGGTAGTTCTGACCTACGTATATACGTTGCAGTGACGACCCCGTATCGCCGGGATCGGGGCGTTACACACAAGATATAAATGGGAGGTAAAAACTCCCCCTCAAATAATGCTATATTAAACAATTTATTAAGAGAATTTTTTTTGAAAAGTTGAAAACACCAAAACGTTGAAAACACCAAAACACCAAACATAAAACCAAACATAAACAAAACTACAAAACACCCAACATAAAACCAAACATAAACAAAACTATAGCAAAACAAAACAACACATATTTCTCCCCCTTTTTGTCATACATCAAAAAGGGATAAGATAATAAGAAAACTTACTTATTCAACAACACAAACATTTAGTTCACCACATATAAAAGAAAATCTATTATAGTCAAGTGGCTTAGTGAAAATATCGGCAAGTTGAAAATCGGAAGAAACATAATCAATATCAATATCACCTTTCTCAAAATGATCTCTAAGGAAGTGATATCGAATCTCAATGTGCTTGGTCTTACTATGTTGATTTGCATTCTTAGTCATATGAATAGTACTAGTATTATCACAAAATATTTTAATATGGTCATAATGCAAATCATAATCAAGGAGAGTATGTTTCATCCAAAGGACTTGAGCACAACAAGCCCCCGCCGCAACATACTCCGCCTCGGTGGTTGAGAGGGCTACCGAATTTTGTTTCTTGAAAGACCATGAAATAAGACAATTACCAAGAAATTGACATGTTCCACTAGAACTCTTCCTATCCACTCTACAACCCGCATAGTCGGCATCCGAAAAACTCGTCATTGAGAATTCTCCGGGCTTCGGATACCATAGACCCATTCCAATAGTACCCTTAACATAACGAATAATGCGTTTTACCGCAATTAAATGAGATTCTTTGGGACAAGATTGGAATCTAGCACAAAGACACACACTAAATATAATATCCGGCTTACTAGCCGTTAAATACAACAAACTACCAATCATGCTTCTATATAATTTTATATCTACACACTTATCTTGGTCATCCTTATCAAGCTTGGTGGTGGTAGCCATAGGAGTGTTGCAAATTTTTGAGTCTTCAAGCCCAAATTTCTTGATGAGTTCCTTAGCGTACTTGTCTTGACATATTAAGATTCCATCACGCATTTGCTTGATTTGGAGTCCAAGAAAATAGTTCAATTCACCCATCAATGGCATCTCAAATTCACGTTGCATACATTGTTCAAACTCCTTGCAAAGTAATTCATTAGTAAAACAAAAGATTATATCATCAACATATATTTGTACTATAAGAATGTCACTACCAACATGCTTAGTAAATAATATGGTGTCTACTTTGCCTTTAATAAAATCATTTGATAGAAGAAAACTAGAAAGCCTTTCATACCAAGCTCTTGGAGCTTGTTTTAAACCATACAATGCTTTATCTAGTTTGAAAACAAAATTTGGATGTATATGATCCACAAAACCGGGAGGTTATTCAACATATACTTCCTCATCAATAAAACCATTTAAAAATACACTTTTTACATCCATTTGAAAAAGTTTAAAATTTTTATAGGATGCATAAGCTAGTGTGATCCATATGGCTTCTAGCTGTGCTACGGGTGCAAAGGTCTCCTCAAAGTCAATTCCTTCAACTTGAGTATAACCTTGGGCCACTAACCTAGCCTTATTCCTAATAACATTTCCTGACTCATCCAACTTGTTCCCAAAAATTCACTTAGTACCAATTATTGGTCTATCTTGGGGTCTAGGAATAAGGTGTCAAACTTGGTTGCGCTCAAATTGATTGAGCTCTTCTTGCATAGCAAGCAACCAATATGAGTCACCCTCGGCTTCGAGGATGTTTTTGGGTTCAAAATGAGATATGAATGCATAATGTCCACACAAATCATGGAGTTTGGAGCGAGTGGTTACCCCTTTTGATACATCACTGTTTTTCATTATGTTTACAAAGGGGGAAAACTTACAAATAAAGTTTGAGGAGCTAAATTACAAGTATTCTCAAAAGATTACAAGTAGATCTCCTCAGAGATTCTGGGAAAATGTGCCGATAGGAGTCTGGTCAGCGCGCGACTACTTTGTCCCTTTGACGATGCGAGCGATGAGATTCCCTTCTCGCCTGGTTCCGGGAATCAGAGAATAGAGGATTGGTAGAACCCTCTTGCTACTTCTCAAAACCGCCTTCTGTGAGGAATCCTTCTCGCCTGGTTCCGGAGATTCCTTGAAGAAAAGAGGTTGCTAGGGTATCACCACCCTGAAAAGAGAAGTATTTCTCTTGGAAGGTCTCTGAATTAGAGAACGCACGATGCGTTATGAAGAAGTCTCTGCTTGTGGAGTCTTCTCTCTTATGCGATCCTCTCTCTTGTGCGATCCTCTCTCCCTTGTGCCCCTGACGGGCTATTTATAGGGAGAGCAAGGGTATAATCGTCCCCTTGAAGATATGGAAACAGATTGAACCGAATCTGTTTGAATCTGGAAAGTAGCCTTGCTGAGAGGTTAGGATAGCTTCTGCGGAGCTAGAATTGGCAGGTCGGTTGATCTGTTTTGATCCTTTCCATATCGCTGGGAGATTCTCCTTGATCCTCTTACTCGTTTCAAGAGAGTCAAGAGATAGCGGCAATCACCTGCCGTATTTGAATCCTGATTGGATTAGATTTGATTGAATCCAATCTCATCAGGAGATTTGATTGGTCAAAGGTTGACCGTAGCAGGCTGATAGCGGAGCTGCCCGCTTTAAAGCTCATAGCGGAGCTAGAGGCAATCTTTGGCGAGGTCCGAAAAGAGGCTTTTCGGCGAAGCTGTCAGTTAGCTTCCTGGCGAAGTTGGATGATGCTAGCCTCTCAATCGAGGCTATCTCCTTGGGCTAATGTAATGCTAAATGCTAGCATCTTAGACCTGCTGAGGTCTGTTTAGAAACAATCCGGGTTCACTGTTCTGCTTGCTGGATCAGTGGAGTCCAAGCCGCTTCCTTGTCCCTTGGAGGTGGGTGAAAACTGGTCTTCAGCTCGTCTTGTCCCTTGTCTTTTGTAAATGTCAACAAGTTTAGACATCGTTCGGACCAATGAGAATCTTGTCTTTTTTAAGTGTCAACAAGACCCCCTTCAAAGTTTTCGAGAGTCTGCAATAGCTCAGACTCCGAAACACTTTGAACTGCTGTGATGGTGGTGTGGAGTATGAACATCGCCATGATGGTTGAGTTCAGCTTCGCTTTCAAACCTGCTTTGGGATGAATTCGCCGAAGAATTGTACTGGTTCGCGAGTAGCTTCGCGTCGGGGTAGCTCCGCATCTGGGCTTCCAAGAAATAAGTTCGCTTTGGAACTCCTGTTGCCTTTTCAAAGCCAACTGCCGTGGGGCGGTTACGAGGAGGATCATTCCTTCTTTCGCGCCAATCGAGGGAGATGTTCTCCGATTTGCACGTTTCCAAGGGAGGATATTCCCTTTCTTCAAGGCGTCATAAGTGCCTTTCATGAGGGAGACGTTTTCTCCCTTTGCACGGTTCCAAGGGAAAACCGTCCCTTCCATCAAGGCGCAATAAATGCCTTGAATGCGCTCGTGCTTCCACGCTTGGGGTGAGAGTGCTCAGGCCATGGGGCCTATAAATAGGACACTTGAGGTCCTCTGAAGAGAAATGTTTTGCCTTCCTTCTCTTCTCTTGGTTGTGAGAGATACTCAGATCTCTGAATTAGTGGGAAAGCCCACTCTGGTTGTCTAACCGGCCAAGGACCAGTAAGTCTTGATCGTTCAACGACTTTACCGATTTTAGGGAATTCATCTCCCTTGGTTTAGCTTTGACAGCTGCTTTAGGGATTGGCTTCCCTTGCTCTTCATCTTGCACTTGGCTGATCTGCAGAGAAGAATTTCAGCACAGCTTTCTGTGAAGCTATCATCTTGATTTGATCAGAGAAAGATCACTGCATGTTAAGTCCGCTACACAGGCAGAACTTAGGACTTGGTCTCTTCAAAGGTTGAGCCAGTCTTGCCATATTGGTGAGTGTTGAGACTGTTCCTCACAAGATCAGTCTGACTTTGCCATAGAGGTGAGGCTAGGACTTGGCGTTTGCTGAGCCAGCCCATAGTTGCTGCGCAGGCGGGGCTTATCCTCTGCTTTGACTGAAGTCGGATCACTTTGCCGCTGAAGAATCTGACTTAATGTTTTTGCAGCTCTTTCTGTGCTTGGCTGCTAACTTGCTCTAATTTGCCTTGCAGTGATCTATGCTTGCCAGTCTGGTAACTTGATGGAAGAAACCATGAAATTTCCTTATGCTTCCCCGGTTGAAGCTTTACTTTTAAGCAGGAGGAACAATTCGGGGCAGCGGATGTGCGTCCCAGGGGTTGTTGGCAGCCTCTTATACGAGATGATTCGTTCTGAGGTGAGGCTGGTAGCCGCTTTGTCGGAGATGATCCGTTTCGGGGTAGTGGGCGTCACCTGTGAGATCACTGACATCATTGCCGACTTTCAACTTTGGTGGCCTTTGGGGGCGATCCACTTCAGGAAAGTGGGCATCGCGCCAGTTAGATCACTGGTACCACTGCCGATTCCCATTATACGTGATATATCGTGTTGGCGGCGATAGGTTTTTATTGCCAGGCTTCAACAAAAAATGGCCTGGCAAGATCTGCCATTTTGTGGAGAAAAATGACCGTGTCCTTGTGGCGCCACTGACTACGGCCCTATGCAGGAGGAAGGCCCTTCCTGTCCCGTTGGTCTGGCCTGGGAGTAGATAAAACCGCTTGTATGCGAATGACCTTGTTAGGCAAATTGGTGTGTTATATGAAACACAACTTTGATGTAATATCAAATGTACCCTTGCTTTTGAATCAATGAAAGTTCATCGTCTGATCATCTGACTTTTGCTTACTTTCACTGAGAGTTTGGCCATTGCTGGGCTAAACTGTGTGCGGAGCTAAGGACATAGTCCTTCCTTCGAATGGTCTTCGCGAGACTGGTGTGTACCGCGAGCAGCACGCTTTTTAGAGGGCTAAGGTAGGCTTTTCATCGAAGCCCTTGAAGGATTGTGCGAAGTCCGCACTTTTGCACTAGTGCGAAGTTAACTCTTAGTAGAGTTGAACCGGCGCTTCTCGGGAAGGCGCTTCGGGCGCTGTTTTGAATTAATTCGAAACGGCGGCATGGGCCTTTTTTCGAGGCCTCGTTTCAGGCGCTGATTGGCCTATAAAAGCCCGATTGGGCTGAATATGGAAAGGTCTTCCTTTTTTTCAGAGAACTTTCTATCTCTTCCTCTTCTTCTTCCTTTCATTCAGAGATCTTCGAGGACTCTAGCAACTCTTCAATGGCGCCCAAAAGACGAGCGGGTAAGGAAGCAGCGACTTCTGCAGCGGAGGACGTTCCTCCTCCGGTCATCGAGCGACCTGTCGCTGGTAAGAGACTCTTCTTAGAGATGGTGGTCTTGCTCCTTTGGAGTCGATATTTGACCATTAGGACGATCGAGTATGATCTGTCTTTATCAGGAAACTCGTTTCCCTTCAACTTCCCTATTTTGCTTGCACCAGGGAGTTAAGAACTGAACAGTTCTTCTTTGGACTTTCGCACGAAGCCATTACTTGGGCCGTCTCCGTACTGTTTGAGGAAAAGGACTTGAATAAGTCCTCTCAGTCATGATGACTTTTGACCATAATGCCCTTTTGATGACATCAGCCCTCAGGGCTATACCACTTCCTGCTTATGCGAAGTTGGTGCTTCGGATTTCTTCCTGCGAAGATGCAGTTTCATCCACGAGATCATGCTTCATCGAAGCTATCGCCTTGCTGGCTTTTCTCGCTGAGCGAGGCTATGCCTTAGTGAATTTTTATGCTTTTGCATCCACTTGATTGGTGAACTAATCATAGCTTACTTCTGTTTTTGCAGTACATCACGCCTCCGGCCACCAGAACAGTCTGTTTGGTCTAGCCAGTCGAGCAGGCGGAAGCATCAGCTTACAGTTCTATGGGCAGGCTTCGTTGTTCAGTGAGCCGAGCTCCCTTGTACGGGATACGCTCATCCAGGAGGGTCGTCCGCAGGCCATGCGGAGCATCTTGACTACGGCTCCACTTGAAGATATCGACCGTCAGGCTTACAGAAAGCCTGACTTCATGTTCGGGGATGCTGCTCCTGATCCAGATCGTCAGCTGCAGGCCGGTGAAGGCCAGTGGATCTTCCAGTTGGACGGCGAGAGATTCTATCTCCCGTCCTCTAAGCGGCATTTTGCTTTGTCTTCCTTCGCGAGCGCGACTCAGGCTCGGAAGATGGTTTGGGGCGTGAGTCTAAACGCCGAGTCTGTAAGTGTCGGGAGGTTGACATTCCAGTCCGATTACTCGAGGGCGGGCCATCCTCGTAGCATAATGGGGCTATACCCTGGGAAGGTATCGCGGGACCTTCCAGTAGGAGAGAACCCAGCTGCGGCGCCGACCTTTGGCACTCAGTTCTGCGAAGTTGACGGGAATTACCCCGCCACCGATTTCAGGACTCCCGGTTGGGTCCACCCTCCTAGGTCGTGGTGGGCGGAGTTGACCAACTATATCCTCACTCATTTTGAGGGGGATTTAGAGAGGTTAAACCTCCATGAGGGCGTCAGGGCGACCTGCTACGGCATTGAGATGAAGGTGGCGTGCTTCTACGCCATCCTTGAGTTGTATTGCCCGGCCTCGGGGACTTTCTTCACCCCAGTTGGTGAGTTGGGCATGGCCCTGCACGAGATGCGGGAGATCTCTGCTTTGCCCTTCGGGTCTCTTCCATACGAAGAGTACTTTCCCTGTGAGGCGGAGTTGGCTATTCTGGAGAAGCAGGAGCCTGCTCTGCTCGAGACATATCGGGAATTGATGTGCCACTTGCACATTTGCTCCAGCATCCACACTGGTGGCAAAGGTAGCTCGAAGAGCTTGAAGAGCTGGGGGAACTACTTGTTCCCGGATATGACTAGTGCGCCTGAGGCAGCTCATTGCGGAGTTGCTGAAGAAGACATCTTGGCACGGATGGAGGTGCATGCTGAAAAGGACATCGTCGTGGCAGAAGATGATGGTCCTTTCGAGAAGGGTGATGTTCTTCGGAGCTTTCACCATCAGGCCCGTCGGCCTATGTCTCGCAAGGCGTTGCTGGCCGGCTTCTTAACCATCTGGTTAAAGAAATGTGTCGTGCCTTCTTCTTCGGGTGACATCGTCCACCCGACTGTGCTGCTGCCTGCCGTCCGCTTGGTTCATGGCCACCGTCTGGGTCTTCTCCCGGCCATGGTGTGTTGTATTCAGAGGGGCCTTCGTGCACTGACAGAGGCTTTCTGCAGGCCAATGGCGTCAAGGCGAGGGAAGGGTGCCGTCCTGCCTTGTGATTGACCCAATCCTAGGGTAGGTTTACCGTACACCTACTTGATGGCGTGGTTCGCCTTGCACTGCCCCAGTTTAATTGGAGCTGGGGAAGACCCTCCGCAGGGTGTTCAAACGGCGCTTCTCCGTCGCTTTGAAGGCCGTTCGTGGCAGAAAACTTATGTGGCCGAGGCCCGTAAGTTAGTGCGTCGTTATGACGCTTATAGCCTGTTCCGTTGTTTTCCTCGCCTGCGAGGTGCAGGATACATCGAGGAATTCCATGATGTGGAGTCAGGTCGGTCTCCCATGAGTCGGGGTGTTTTCGAGTGGCTGGTCTGTATCCGGCCCTCGCATTTGCTGTACAGGAGTGGGGATACCTGCTACCTGGAGCCCTACGTCCCGAGCCGATTTGCCCGCCAATTTGGGTATGATCACTTGTATGTGGGCAACCCCAATCCGGACCTGGCTTTCATGGGGAGCCTCATTGATGGGGCTCGTGGTTGGCGGTTCTTTACCGCGAATGACACTGGAGCGCGGCTGCGCACGCCGCTGAGGGATCCCGGCCTTTGGACGACCCTGTGTTTCTGCCAATGGTATGCGGCTTCGAACTCCACGCCTGCTGGGTTTAATGCCAGCAGTTCGGGTGTGAAGTTAATTTCTCATCGGATGAGGCAGAAGGCTTCTGATAAGATGGAGGGCAAACGAGTCCGTGTTCCTGGCATAGAGGAGTTCATCGCTGTAGATGACAGCGGGGCTTCTGATGCGGGAAGCCTTATTTCGAGGCAGAGACAAGGGCTGATGCCCACGAAACTGATATTCGTGAAGCCGGGTCTGGTGTAGTGGGGACAGCTCCCTCACAACATGTGGAGGAAGTGGAAGAAGAGGACTCTGATGTCCACTTCAAAAGGAAGCGTGGGAGTGGATCCCGTATGTAACGGTCCCAGTTTAATAAATCCTCAATTTGCATAATCTCCCCTTACAAAACCGATTAATCAAATCATTCCCTTTTATTTCTTAAAAATTTCAGCAGCACCTCCTTTGTAATTACTGGTCGGATGTAATATCCAATACATATATGATATGTTTCGGCTAACATCAGCCTACTTATTCTCATTCCAATCATATAACTTTATTCAAAATCATCCACACAATCATGAAAGTATTTCGGCTTGACATTGCCTACTTATGGAGAAACAAAATAACATAAACTCCAGAGTTGCTATCTCGGCATTCCAAAGGCTTTCAGAATTCATAACTTTCAACTCCACATGGGCATCATATTGATAAATATACATCTTATTACTACAACCCCATACAAGATATCTCAACTATAAACATAAAATGAAACTACTACAAGGTTCTCCATATATGTATATGTACAAGGCGAATAATCTATCCCACGACCCACATATAACATTTACAAACACAAGTGTTCCCAAAATACAAGAGTTGGATATATATACAGAATGAACCCTGCACAGCATAATCCTGACCCCTGCCTCCATGCAACCTGCAATATATCAATCTGTGGGAGGGTGAGCTCGACAGCTCAGTGAGTGAGGTAGGAATAATCAAGAAAAGGTAATATCTCAACAAGGGTATGAATATACACGCAATAAAAGGAATCTGAAACAGTAGGAAGACAAGAATCGGAGGCATCCGATAGTTTAATGAATCAAGGCCTCAGCCCCTACAATTTCTGAGGACGATTAGACTTTTATGATTGTACTTCCCAATTGCTTTCTTGGATTATCATCTTTACGTGTGATAAGGTCTATGAGTTACATAAAATACACTCTCTCGTCTTATGTGAACATAGTGTGTATTACTCACGTGCCTTGTATTCCATGCAATAATACACCAACCCCAAGAGTTTGCCCTAAACTTAGTTTATGCATTCGATAACACTTACGTCACAAGCCATAGTTATATAACATATAATCATATCATATTTCTCATAATGCAATAACGCTTCACCCTTCAAGTAAAGCACGGATTCACATGCACATTTTCACCCAATATATGGTATTCATTTCAATCAGCTAAACTTGTATTCTGATGGTTTCATGTCATATACGATGACACAACCCTCATACCCCCAGTGTCACATACACACACATACACATTTGTATCACACATAACCATTCATTTTCAATCATTTGTAAGGATTCAAATACATGTATATCATATCACCATTCAAGTACTGCATGGATTAACCCTTGCACTTTCACCCATCATATAATATTTCATTATCTCTTATAATAAAGCAGAGCTTCACAGTCATGCATAAGGACAAGCATAGAACACTGTTCAATTTGAATAAGCACATCTTATATCATGACACACGACCCATCTCATACCCCGTCTTCACACCTACCAGCTCCCGCTGGCCCCTTCCTACATTTAACACACAATATCATACCCCGTCTTCACACCTACCAGCTCCCGCTGGCCCCTTCCTACATTTCACACAATAACATACCCCGTCTTCACACCTACCAGCTCCCGCTGGCCCCTTCCTACATTTCACACAATAACATACCCCGTCTTCACACCTACCAGCTCCCGCTGGCCCCTTCCTACATTTCACACAATAACATACCCCGTCTTCACACCTACCAGCTCCCGCTGGCCCCTTCCTACATTTAACACACATAATATTATACAAAATCATATTCACACAATTCCCAAGTTCGGATTCTTAACATGCTTATCAATTATAAGTGCTCCAATAGGTCAGCACTTAAGTAATAACATCTATTTCCATACATGCTCTATCCAACTATTCATATTAGATATATTATACAAAACAAATCATTCTCATACAATTCTTATTTGACTATGACGATGTTATAGGGGCATCTACTAACATATCACCCTCTATGTTAAACAACTTTTAAACACTTTCAGATGAACTTAGAAAAGTTAATGACTTGAGCAGTCTATACCTTTCTTTGCAATGAGCATATAGGCAACATCTTATTTAAACTGAAGGTAGGAATGTGAACCTTCTAAACAGTAACAAATCTTTCACTTTTAACCCAGTGTTGGAATCTCTAAGAAATTATCATATGCATAGTAAAGTACGGATCTCATTCCATTTGGCACTAAACTGCACACGAAAATTTATTGGTACCTTATATTTTTATGAGCCAGATAAGGACAGTCTGCTATCTGGAGTAGACACCACTATTAAAACTTTTAGTAAAATCCTTCATGACTCATATTATGCTGATATCAAACTTTCGGGTATAACATAATTAAATCTTTTGTTACAAGATCATGAGATTTTATCAGCTCTTCTATCTCTTAGACTTCTTAGAATACTACCCAAGACAATTTCAGGTGTAGACGTTAGGAGTACAATCCCATCTACTTTATATACTAAAAATTCTAATGAAATGAGGGCTTGAGTTTAATTGGGGAGATTTCCGTGTTCTCCAAATTTCTCTTCTAATTATATTTTAATTGTAAAAGGGACACAATTTAGCTTTGTGCATTAATGAACTTGAAGTTCAATTCCTACATGTTAAGGATTTGCAAAGCCTTTACTATATCAACAAGGATCACTCTAAAAATCCCTCGATTTGCTCGTGATGTTTCGACAAGCCTCTATCACCTACATCCAACCGGAATGTGAATAAACTGCTGGGAGGTGGACTCGTATAGCTCTATATATATATATCTCTTAGATAGTATAACACATACTAAGTAGTTTGATGTTGCAGTGACCACCAGTCATGAACCTTTTGTTTGACACAATTTTATGGCTCGATCTTTCCGGATAACCAACGGAGTTTTTATAATAACTTTCATTCTACGTATAGAAATAGAACGAGGAAAGATTTATTAGAAACTAGACTCCACTACCTTTCCAATGACCTATTACATGATAGGTTTTGATTAACCAAACTGCTCCAGAAATTCAAAACCTATCAGCTGTGCTGAATTCTGCAGCAATGACAGTTTTGACCAACCTTCAATGTTTCAGTCATAGTTTAAGTTACAGGTATCCGATGAGGGCATGGTATGAACCGTTGGAAGTAGACTCGATTAGCTTTCCAACGGTATATTACATGACCTATTCCTTATTAAATATCCTTGCGAAAGAAACCCAAGATTCTGGTTTCGAATCTGGACAGACTTTAACAGATTGTAATATTATTATAAAAGTGCTTTGAACTACACAACTTCTTAACTTTTCCTCTTATTTTCTCATCTAAATTAGATCATAAGTAAGTCATGAACTAAAATATTTAGATTTGTGGTCACAAGAAATATTTATAAGAGTATGCATAATTTGATCACTACATGATTTATCACAAGTCCCTCTTTAAGTCACTTCCCTCTTCATATTTTAACTTATATCATGAAACTTTCCTTCTTATCTCATTAACATGACCAAGATCAAATCTTGATTTGCTTGCGCATTTATTATGTAGAAGTGGTAAGAGATTCAACACTCACAAGTGTAAAAAGCTTCAAGATTCTCCTTCTACACTAATGGTTATGAGTGATCTAAAACTTGACCTCCCCCATTTGTAACGATCCATTATTTATGATACTAATTCCACGCTTGGATTAATCTTGTCTTCTACTAATATGTTAATCGTTATTAGGACTTTTGATAGGATGTCACCCAATTTTTATTTTTATTTTTATTTTTTTTGGCTTAACCTCATTTATTTAATGATACCCATACCAACCTCCGATCGATTTTCAAAATAGACTCATATACAAATTACAAGAGAATATATGTCTTGATAAAATTTAAACTAACTCAAACCATAACCCTTCTTTCCATATCATGCTTTCACATAAGGTTAGGGTTGTCACCAATAGGTTCATCATGCATTTGCCCATGATTTATTTAAGAGTTCGACCCAATTTAAGAAAGAATAAAAATTGCTCAAAATTTAGTCTCCCACACCTTTAATTAAAGTTTCATCACCATCAACTTAAAGTGTAAGGTTGGGAGTTCTAGGGTTGAGATTTACACTCAATCTGAAATTTTGTTAAGCCCCATTACACATGACATACCCTTCATGCAACCTCCCACTCATCACTTGCCTACAATTAAATTAACTCCATAAATCTCTAGATCCCATTTAGGTCATCACATGCATTAAAGATCATAAATTTTCAGATAATAATGAGATGAATAACTCAAGGAAAAATTTTTCCCAAATTCAATAAGCCAAGAATCTAGGGTTTGCAAGAGATGAACTATGAGAAAATAAAAGGAAAAGAGGGAAGACCCACTCACTAATTGCAAATTCCGGTCTCCGACCGCCCTAGCCGGCCGCCGCCCTCGTCGGCCGCCGGAGTCGCGGCTCTGGTCGCCGCCTGGCCGCGGCTGCGGCCCCGGCCCTGGCCTGGCCGCGCGAGAGAGAGAGAGAGATTTTTTTTTTTTTTTTTCGGGGAGAACTTGCGTGAGGGAGAGAGAGAGAAAGAGATAGAGAGATTTGGGGAGAAAATAAGTTTATTTCTCTCCCCTTCCTATTATAAACAATTTCCAAAAATATAAAATACTTGCCTTATGTGCCACTTGTCCTCCTCTCCCATTACTCCACCTACTCCCATCACTCATCTCAAGTCAATCCTAGCCCTCCATCTAATATGAGATCATTTCTCACTAATACAAGTAACAAAAATAAATTCTTCTATATTTAGATATTGCATGAAGTGTAGTCATATACAAATGTGTGACTTGTACCCATGTATATACATCACCATAATTATTATCATCACTATTATATATATATGTATATAACATGCATATCTATTTAAATACTTCCAATTAATTCATTTCAAATCTCCCTGATAAATTTCCAAATTTATTATCACATAAATATAACCAAAATAAAATTCCTGATATTCTTTATAATCTCAAAAATCAAAGAATATATTATTAAATCACGGTTGAAAAATTCGGGGTGTTACACCGTAGGAAGTCGTCGGCGAAGAGGCCCCGTCGCCAGACTCCTACCATCGTGGTAGAGGGTGAGCCCTCTGCTGCGCCTCCTTCTGCTGCTCCATTAGTGGCTGAGCCGTCGGTTGCTGAACCGACTACTGGTAAGATTGGCCCCCCGTCTAATATGCCTTCAGCGCACTTTAAATAACTCATCATTTGCTTTTGTTGCAGGAGCTGAGGAGCATGGGGAGCGAAGGGACCAATATGATCCTCTATTCGCCTATAGGGCTGCAGCCGGTTCCTTTACTCGCTCGGAGGAATCTGGAGGTGATGTGGCCGACATTGGCCCGTCGGGCGCTGGGACTTCTAAAGGAAGTCCTATGGCATCCAGCTCTACCGGGTGGTCTGCGGAGGAATCGGCGAGCAGGCCGGCTATCCGCGTTGATTCTGGCAAGAACTTCGCGATGGAACCCCTAGAGACTGATGAGGCTGACGAAGTAACATCAGCCTTTGGTAAAATGACGACCTTTTGATCTCCTCTTGTTTACTGCATCCGCTTTTTGACCATGGCTTTGTTGCAGGTGTTCGGCCTCAAGATGCGTCGGCTTTGAAGGAGCCGGAGACTTCCCCTGGAAGATCAGAGGGTAGGTTGAGTGCTTCGTCCGCGGCGGATGTTGCCATGTTGGACGCGCTGTATGGCGACCTCCCCTCTTATCAGCCCATGACAACTGAGAGGTCGGGGGTTGTGGAGACGGCAGTCCCACGGATGCCTTTACTCCCGAGTGAGATGCCGGCGAGTATGGAGTTGAGGGTGATCACCAGCCCTGCCTCCCCAACTCAGGTGGTTGAGCCTGTTGCTCCAGAGGTGGTTGCCAGTCCTACCTCCACGGTGGCTAGCGTGCTGGTGTCGCTGAGGACTCCACCGAGGTCACCTTTGGCTTGCCCTGCTGCTGTCGACGTTCCCGCTTCTTCTTCTGCGGCGGTGTCGACTGGGTTGGTAGATTGCTCCGAGGTTGTCTCAAGGGTTGATGAAGCTGAGAATGATTTCATCGGTAATCTGGTCGACAGCTTCTATAACAGTTTGGAGCAGACTATCGGTCTAGTCTTGAAGGGTTCGCCTGTGCCATTCTCGAAGCTGAAGATGGTCCTCTCCCGTGGCATTGAGTGTATCCGGGACTTTGAGGGGTACCATCAAGCTACTGCTCTGGAACTCCTGGTAGATGACCTTGAGAAGGACGTAGAGGAATGGCGTCGCCTCTATAGTTCAGACGCAGCGTCTTTGGCTGATGAACGGCTCTCACATCTTGTCGCGCAAAGGCGCGAAACTCGGCTTGCTGCTCAAGAGGCCGCTGAGGCTATCTCCTCTGACTTGAAGTCCTTGGAGACAGAGCGAGTAGAGGTTGGGAGTGCAATTGACGCTTCCACCAGTGCTCTTCTTGATGCCGAAGATAAGATTAGAATGGCCGAGGAGATGATCAGGAAAGCAAATCTCCTCTTATCCAAGGCTACACCGGTGCGTCTTGAAGAGACTGCGCGGCCTAAGCAGCTTAGGGCTCAAAGTGAGGAATTAGCACGGCAGGAGTCGTCACAGAGGGCGACTTTGGCGGAGGTCGAGGCTCGTCTGGCTCAGGCGGTGGACTTCGATGAGGCTGAGCTAAGATCACAGGCGCTGGCCCAGGCTGCTGATGACAGGAGAACGAGGCTAGCTTCGCTCGGGGATCGGATCCGATCTTATCATGTACGCCTATAGGCTCCCCCATGTATCCCATCCTTTTGGCTTTAATATAAGATTTTCCTTTTGACTTCTGTTGTTTGGATAATGAGACATGACTGTCTGTTGGTTCAGAGGTCGCAATGACATAACCAATTGAGATGTTGCCAGTCTCGAGGTTAGCCCTTTGCAGGGCTAAAAGGGGAGATACTTGCCTTTTGTAAATGTCAGCAAGCATCGAGATTGAGACTTAGCTGTCTGCTGGTTCAGAGGTCGCAATGACGTAACCAATTGAGACGCCACTAAGCTCAATGATAGATGAAACTTGGCTATCTGCCAGTTCAGAGATCGCAATGACGTAACTGGTTGAGAAGCCACCAAGCTCAAAAATGGGTGATACTTGTCTTTTGTAGATGTCGACAAATATCGAGACCTGTCTTTTGTAAATGTCAACAGGACTCGGGATTGAGACTTAGCTGTCTGTTGGTTCAGAGGTCGCAATGACGTAACCAATTGAGACGCCACTAAGCTCAATGGTAGATGAGACTTGGCTATCTGCCAGTTTAGAGGTCGCAATGACGTAACTGGTTGAGAAGCCACCAAGCTCAAAATAGGTGATACTCGTCTTTTGTAAATGTCAACGAGTATCGAGACCTGTCTTTTGTAAATGTCAACAGGACTCGGGATTGAGACTTAGCTGTCTGTTGATTCAGAGGTCGCGATGACGTAACCAATTGAGACGCCACTAAGCTCAAAATTGCAATGGAGTTCGGGAAAAGTCTCGTTTTCACGGGGAGAAACGAGGGAATCACTGTCATAGGTTTAATGTTAACGTAACAGCGAGATATATATGTGGTCCTACCATTCTATGGATGAGAATTGGTAGGTGATTTTGGTGGGCTCATTCTCACGGGGAGAAACGAGGGGATTGCTGTCATAGGTTTAATGTTAACATAACAGCGGAATATATGTGGTCCTACCATTCTATGGATGAGAATTGGTAGGTGATTCTAGAGAGGGAATCAAATGGGAGCAGGTCCCTTAGAATTTTTAGCAAACCCCCAGCTATCAACGGGTTTGATGGAGCTTGGAGAAAGAGAGAGGCTCTCTTTGTGCGTATTCCGGATGGGCGAATCTCGATCAGAGGTGTAATGTTAACCTGATCGAGAGCAAGATCCTTGATTAAGGATAATACTTCTTTAAGAATTTGCCATTGATCGGCATCATGAGGAGGTCGCCATCTACAGTTGTAAGGCGGTATGCTCCGTTTGAATAGACTGTCTCTATCACAAACGGTCCTTCCCATTTAGCCTGAAATTTGCCTTTGGTCTTATGCGTCATGATCATCGGTCGTCTGACGGCTAAGACCAGGTCTCCTTTCTGGAAGACTCTCTGCTTGACCTTCTTATTGAAGGCTTTTGACATCCGAGCCTGATATAGCTCGATGTGTTGCTGAGCTTGTAGCCGCTTCTCGTCTAGGGCTTCGAGCTCTTGAAGACGCAGGCGATCATTGTCTTCTGATGTCATCTTAGTAGTCAAGGCTACCCGCAATGATGGCACCTGGATTTCCAATGGGATGACCGCTTCGCACCCATATACCAGGGAGAAAGGCGTATTGCCTGTCGGTGTCCGAACCGTAGTCCGGTAGGCCCAAAGGCATTCGCCGAGCTTTTCGTCCCAATCTCGCTTGTTCGAGGAGACAAACTTCTTGAGCAGCTTGATGATTGTCTTGTTGAATGCCTCTGCCAAGCCGTTGGTGGCAGGATTGTAGGCGGTTGAAGCCACATTCTGAATTCGGTATTTATCGCAGAACCGATAGAACCCTTGGCTTGCGAATTGGGGACCATTGTCATGGATGATCCGTCTGGGTACACCAAATCGATGGATGACATGGTGTTTGATGAAGCTAACCAGATTGGAGGTTTTAACTTCGGCCAACGGTGTGGCCTCTGCCCATTTTGAGAAGTAATCGGATATTGCCAGGATAAACCGGTGACCTCTTGCCGAAGAGGGACTGATTGGCCCTACGACATCGATTCCCCAAGCTTCAAATGGCCATGAAGCAGCAGTAGGGTGGAGCAATTCCGAAGGTTGGTGAATGAAGTCTGCATGGACTTGGCACGCTTTACACCTTCGTGCATATTGGGTGGCATCGGCCATCATGGTCGGCCAGTAGTACCCAAGTCTGTGCAGCCTGTCTTTAAGCTTTGGACCCGGCTGGTGAGCTCCGCAAATGCCGTCGTGCGCTTCTTGGAGCGCTTCCTGTGCCTCTGAATGAGAGAGACAACGGAGGAGGACACCGTCATATGAACGATGGTAAAGTGTCTTCAAGGTTGGATCATAGTGGAAACGGAGCGACCTTCGTCTGATGGACGCCGCTTCTTTGGGATCGTCTGGAAGCAGACCGTGCAGAGCGTAGTCAATGAGAGGGAAGCGCCAATCCCTCGGCTCAAGACCCACGGAGATATTATGGACCTCTTGGATCCTTAGCATATGCTTGGAGCATACGAGATGCCGGGTTGCGACTGTGAGGTGATACTCGGTGTCGGCCGGTAAGGCTAGCGTTGTTGCTAATGCAGCGAGGGCATCCGCCTTGGTATTTTGAGATCGGGACACGTGCCCGATGTAGAAGCCTTCAAATAGGCTAGCCAATTCGATGGCTGTATGGTAATAGGGCACCAAATCCTCATGGCAGACTTCGTATTCGCCTTTAACCTGATTGATGATCAGTTTTGAATCGCCATAAGCTTCGAGGTAGCGTACCCCCATTCCCTGGGCGAGCTGGAGGCCGATGAGCAGAGCATTATATTCCGCTACATTATTAGAGCATGATTCTGTCAAGGAGAATGCTCTGGGAAGGATATGATCCTGTGGGGAGATGAACACAACCCCCACTCCGGCAATAATCTTCCCTTTGGGGCCCATCCGCGATGCTCCGTCGAAGAACATCTGCCACACTTCCTCTGCTGAGGTTGCATTAGACTCGAAGACTTCATCAGGGATGTCTTCGTGAAGTTTTGAATGTTCTGGAACTGGATGAGCAGCTAAGAACTCTGCAAGGGCCTGGCCTTTAACTGCCTTCTGGGGAGTAAAGGTCATGTCGTATTGAGACAACAGAAGTGCCCATTTAGCCAACCTTGAATTCAGCGACCCTGGCTTCGTCATGAGAAGACGTAAAGGGTTCACCCTGGAGATGACATGTATGGTTTGGCCAACCAAATAATGTCGTGTCTTCTGGACAGCGAAGACGAGAGCTAAACACTCTTTCTCAATAGGATTGTAGCGAGATTCCGCTCCTATGAGAGTCCTGCTCAGATAATAAATGGCCTGCTCATGGCCATTGTCGTCCTTTTGAGCGAGGAGGGCACCGAGGGAGTAGTCCAGAGCTTTTACATAAAGCAAGAATGGTTTCCCTGATGTAGGGGCCACTAAGACCGGAGGTTTTGTGAGATACCTCTTAATGTCTTCATAGGCTTCTTGACAAGCTTGGTCCCATATGAAGGCAGTACCCTTTTTCATGAGACGGGTAAAGGGCTGGCAACGGCCCGAAAGATTTGCTATGAATCTTCTGATGTAGGCTAATCTGCCTTGCAAGCCTCGGAGCTCTTTGAGATTCCTTGGTGGATGCATGTCCTGGATGGCTTTGACTTTGTCTGGGTCCAGATGGATCCCTTTTGATGTGACAATGAACCCAAGGAATTTGCCGCTGGATACTCCTAAGAAGGATTTTGTCGGGTTCATTTTCAGCTGATGAGCCCGCATTATGTCGAACATCGTTCTCAGATCGCGAAGATGTTCATTTTTGCTGCGGCTTTTGACGGCAATGTCGTCAACATAGCATTCCACCGTCTTTTGGAGATGGTCGCGGAAGATCATGCTCATCGCCCGCTGGTAGGTTGCTCCGGCGTTCTTCAGTCCGAAGGGCATCACAGTGTAGCAGTATACCCCCAATGGCGTTCGGAAAGAAGTATGCTTCTCGTCATCAGGATACATCTTGATCTGGTTGTACCCTGAGAAGCCATCCATGAAAGACATCCTCTCGAACCCGCATGTGTTGTCGATCATGACATCAGTGATCGGCAGTGGGAATTCATCTTTGGGACAGGCCGTATTGAGATCACGGTAGTCGATGCAGATCCGTATTTTCCCGTTCTTTTTGAGGACGGGGACGATGTTAGCTACCCAGTCTGGATGTTGTTCCTCCCGGATGAAGCCACAAGCAATGAGCTTATGAACTTCGGCTTCAATAGCCTCCATGATGTTTGGGCGGAACCGACGTTGTTGCTGCTTGACCGGCTTAACGTCGTTCTTGATGTTTAGACGGTGCATGGCGACCTGTGGATCAAGTCCGGGCATGTCTTCATAGCTCCAGGCGAAGATATCTATATACTCTTTTACGAGCATTATCAATTCTTCCTTTTCGATGAGTGATAAGCTTTCACTTATGAAAATAGGTTTGGGGTGATCTTGACTACCCAAGTTGACCTGGATCACCTTGTCTTCGGTAGGTGGCTCGCGCAGCTCGAACCGCTTTTCCCATTGGAGACTTAATTGCTGGGCCCAAGGTTCCTCATCAGTAGCTTCTGCAGGTTCCAATTGACTGGCTGAAGTCATATTCACAGTGAGGCCGTTGAACATTCCTCCTATGCTGATGTCAGAGTCCCACTCGGCAGATGAGCTCGACTGTAATGGAATTGGTTCGTCGTCTTTGACTTGAACCGTTACTGATGATGTGGGTGTGACATACCCTAACCCCCTGCGTGTACTATCATAGTAATTTGCAGGTTTCCCTCTTGGGACGGAGTTACGCATCAAGCTGCGTCTTCCTTTTCCGAAGTTCAGGCCGCCTGCCTGCTTCAAGTCATATCCCATCTTCTCCATAATATGGCGTGCCGGTTGCGCATAACGGAAGAACTGTGGGGTTTCTGAGTCCGAGCTTGACTCTGTAGCTGCAGGTCCCCGTGGCTGGGTTCTACCGAAGATTATCGGCAACTGACCTTGTTTGGATGGAGGGATTACCAGCGTGGCCCCTTCTATAACCTCCACAGATGTAGTAGCCGAACTTGACTCATGTACGGGCATGTGCAGAGAGCCCTCTATGATGGATTTAATTGACCCAATACTCGCAGGATAACCAAAAGAGATACTCTCATTAATTACCCATTCACCCTCTTCATCAGAAGGGATATTACATTGGGGGTCATTGAGGAAACATGCTGTAATTGGTTCGCCAATCAAAATGGCTGGCACGCCTGTTTCAGATTCTGAATCCGCCTCATTGCCACTTTCATCATCGTCTGGCAATGGCTCTGCAGGCGTTCCGTCGGCCTCTTGATACAGGAGGGCGTCGGTGAAGTAGTTTTCCACCCCTTGAAGGGTTGCTTTTCAGCGAAGACAGTTCGTACTGTCACATCATCTTCAACATATTTGAAGCATTGGTGGAGGGTGGAAGGAACGATCCAGTTGGCATGGATCCAAGGTCTTCCTAGCAGCAAGTTATATGATGTGTCAGCATCAATGACATAGCATGTCACTTCTGACTTCAAGCTTCCGATTCTGCAGCGGAGCCGAATCTTTCCAAGCGGATGGCTGCTCCCGGCGTTAAAACCGTATATTGTAGTGGTGGTTGCGGACAACCTGTACAATGGTATGCCGAGGAAATAGAGGAGCCTTTTGGGGACGATGCTGAGTGCAGACCCCGGATCGACTTGTACTCTTTCAATGCATGTTGAACCAATATATCCGGTGTAGTACAGAGGTCGATCGTGCTTGTTGTCCTTGAGAAGCATATCTTCCGCCGTGAAGGTGATAGCAGGCACCTTTGATTGTGCGTGATGGCACTCTGAGCAGGAAGGCCGGATCTCATCACCAGGAACCTCAGGCATGTATGTCAGAAAGGACTCTGAGTTGGCTAACGCATCTCTGAGTGCTTCTCTTGTCTCTTTAGAGAGACGAAGGAGCTCGTGTATTGTGATACGAGCCGGGATATTGGCTAAGTGAGCCAATATATCAAAGCGGAAGGGCGTGGCTAAACCTTGGACTGACGGTTTCTTCAACGCATGGTCGAACCGCACTTCCTTAGGCTTCTCCTTTCCCTTGGCTGGAATTGGAGTGGATGCCGGCATTGGTACTGACGTCGTTTGCTGTTGTATCTCGTCAGTAGACTTGTCATACTGCCTTAAGTATGATTTTCCAGACCGGGTGCCCGTCTGTTGAGGCGCATCTGCCTGCGCTGTGCAAGCATGCTTCTCTTCTTCCGAATCACTGACGGAAGCCGAAGTAAGATTACCATCATCTGGCAAAACAGAGATGACATTGCAGGACTTGCCCTTTTTGCTGGAGTCCTTCGACGTCCGCTGTATGTCTTGGACGAGGTCAGGGTGTATCCACATAACTTCCCCCGTCTCCAATGTCAAAGGGACGAGACCCTTGTTGTATTGAGTCATGGCTGGAGGATGCTTGACTTCCAACCGCGGTGCCGAGGCTGAATAGGTCCCGTCGGGAACTGTGACCTTCTGGGCAGTGCCGAACTCAAGAGTCACCATATTGGCAGTGACTTTCTTCTGTTCCATTTTCAATGTGAGGACGCCGGCATCTATTAGGGCTTGTATCCTGTCTTTGAGGACATAGCACTTGTCAGTAGGATGATGGACCATCCTATGATAAAGACAGTATTTGGGGTCATTTGTGCGCCCTACTCATTAGGACGCCGAGCATCCGGTAGCTTCATCTTATTTCCTTTGTGGAGCAGATGGAATATCGTGACCACCTGATCATCTCTGAAGGAATACTGTTTTGGAGGGAATTTAGGCTCCTGGCTGTTGACGCCGCTCTTCTTGGCCTTTGACTGCATGTCCCCGGTCAGCTCGACGGACATAATCTCCTTCCCTTTAGCTTGAGAAGACTGCGGGAGATCGCTACGCCCTTTGTTGTTCGCGCCCCATTTGCTTCTAGGGGCGGATGGCTCAAACTTCTTAGCCGATTTCTCGGCTATCTCAGCTTGTTCGACCAATTCCTTCCAAGTATGGGCTTTGACAGCCCCCATGCGGACTTCTACTTGATCCAAGAAGTTGTGCCTGCATGTCTGTAAGAGCATGGATAATGGCATCCCTGCTGGGCACATCAGAGATAGATTTCTGAACCGCTCAATGTATTCACGGACAGATTCGCCTTTCCTCTGCACAATGGAGAGGAGTTTGTCCATGGTCACTTCGGTGTCATCCTCATAGAAGCGAGAGAGGAACCGAGTTTCTAGGTCAATCCAGAAATTGACAGAGCCCGGAGGGAGGCTTCGGAACCAGTCGAACGCCACTCCCTTTAAGGTGCCAATGAACAGCCTAGCCATGATGGCATCATTGCTTATAACATTACCAGTCTGAGACCGGAAATAGTAGATGTGCTGATTGGGCGAGCTCTTACCATCATACGTATGCAACGTTGGTGGTTTGAACTTTGGCGGATATGGCACCGAATCCCACTCCAGTGGGTAAGGACGAACTGCCCCTACTTTCTTTAATTCATCCCTCTGAGCCAGGGATGAAATTTGAGCTTGAAGGCCTTTAAGGACTTCGGCATCCAGGGAAGAGCCTCCCTTAGATCTCTCCGTCTTGGGCGGATCATTGCTGAGATGTCCCTCCTCGTCATGATTACTCCCGGTATCATCATTCCGGTTGCTGAGGAGCTGAGCGAGCATCTGTTGAATATTGTCCAGGGCCTCTTGCTGAGTTCTAGAGGTCTGCTCCTGAGCTTCCAACGCCGACGAAGATCGTCATTGGCGTTATCGGCCATATTAACCGATGCTTTGTCCGTTTGCACAGAACTGACCGTTACTGAAGAGGCATACCCGCTATCTTCATCTTCTCCATTAGATGATTGGGGCGACCGCCTGAGTTGTGGCACGGTTGAGACCGTCGAGGAGGAAGGCTGTTCATAATTATAGGGTATCGCCACCCTGGATCTGGTGTTTCGGAAAACACCTTCTTCTTGCACCAAGACTTCACCCAAGCCCGGGCTATAATCTGGATCTGGGGAGCCGAAAGGGGTATCATCAGATGTATGACCCTCCCTGTGTCGCTCTCGTCCTCTTCCGGTCATGTTGGCGGACGCGAAGGCTGGGCCTAGCGAAGCACTCCTTTCATGATGCTTCTTTGTGGCATGTGTGGACAACCGGTTAAACGCCGATTGACTGTGCGGAGATGCAGCCTTGATTGGATATTGCCGACAACGGGCTGAATGGATTGTCACAAGTCGGCATCCTTTTTGACAACAAGGGGAGGTGGTTTGGAGAGACTCCAATTCCTGCTTGTTTGCCAAGAATTGTCGCAGGTTAGGTTCAACAGAGCCTGAACAACCCCGTGGAGAGGCCTTTCTGGAGCGTACAAGGGATAATGCTCCGTTCCTCTTATCCCTGCAGAAGGGATTAGTACTGAATAGTACTTTGGCGCTAGCTTCACCGATGGGTGCGAGCTTAGTGCCTGATGAATTGGGGAGCGGAGCACGCTGTGGTGCCTTGCCCGCTATTCTGCTGCGAAGGGGATCAACCTCGGATAACACTGCGGTCTTAGCCTTGCGGCCGCGAACCCAGTGAATTCGTTGCGGTACAATAGCTTCGCTTGTGAAAGCGAAGCTGACAAAAGGCTTTGCTGCCCTTGATTCAGGTGACGGTATGATTGCCGTCGTGACTTCATGGCTGGCAGCATCGTCAGGGCAGATGGGCATCTTACCCTTTTCTTCGCGGGAGAGGCGCAGTCTCGGCATGACTACTCCGGAAGCTTTGGTTGAAGACTCCTGTTTAGGCTTCCATATCAGCCTTGACAGGGGACGCCTAGGTTCGCAAGGAACCTGAATAGCCACAAGCGGGGATGTGGGGTGCTGGCAAGATCCTGCCTCTGGTTTCTGATTTGAAATCTTGGCCATGAAGACCTTCCTGTGCTTCCGTGCTCGAAGCGTCAGGCCACCCCCAGAGAGGACTTCTTCAAATCTTCCTTGATCGATCTGGATAGCAGGTTCTCAAAAGTGCAGGATCTGGGCTGCGGGCATGTTTTCTTGTTGCGCCAGAGAACTGCGGCAGGTTTGCAGAGAACCTTTTCCGTCTCCGCAGAGACTTTGCTTGAAGATTTAGCCAGAGAAGATCTGGCTGCACCGACTTTTCTGAATTCAGAGATAGACCCGAAGGTCTGTTCGCCGCATTGCGACACTTGATTCTCAGCAGAGGAGAATACAATCCCCAGCGGAGTCGCCATCTTGTTTTTCATTATGTTTGCAAAGGGGGAAAACTTACAAATAAAAGTTTGAGGAGCTAAATTACAAGTATTCTCAAAAGATTACAAGTAGATCTCCTCAGAGATTCTGGGAAAATGTGCCGATAGGAGTCTGGTCAGCGCGCGACCACTTTGTCCCTTTGACGATGCGAGCGATGAGATTCCCTTCTCGCCTGGTTCCGGGAATCAGAGAATAGAGGATTGGTAGAACCCTCTTGCTACTTCTCAAAACCGCCTTCTGTGAGGAATTCCTTCTCGCCTGGTTCCGGAGATTCCTTGAAGAAAAGAGGTTGCTAGGGTATCACCACCCTGAAAAGAGAAGTATTTCTCTTGGAAGGTCTCTGAATTAGAGAACGCACGATGCGTTATGAAGAAGTCTCTGCTTGTGGAGTCTTCTCTCTTATGCGATCCTCTCTCTTGTGCGATCCTCTCTCCCTTGTGCCCCTGACGGGCTATTTATAGGGAGAGCAAGGGTATAATCGTCCCCTTGAAGATATGGAAACAGATTGAACCGAATCTATTTGAATCTGGAAAGTAGCCTTGCTGAGAGGCTAGGATAGCTTCTGCGGAGCTAGAATTGGCAGGTCGGTTGATCTGTTTTGATCCTTTCCATATCGCTGGGAGATTCTCCTTGATCCTCTTACTCGTTTCAAGAGAGTCAAGAGATAGCGGCAATCACCTGCCGTATTTGAATCCTGATTGGATTAGATTTGATTGAATCCAATCTCATCAGGAGATTTGATTGGTCAAAGGTTGACCGTAGCAGGCTGATAGCGGAGCTGCCCGCTTTAAAGCTCATAGCGGAGCTAGAGGCAATCTTTGGCGAGGTCCGAAAAGAGGCTTTTCGGCGAAGCTGTCAGTTAGCTTCCTGGCGAAGTTGGATGATGCTAGCCTCTCAATCGAGGCTATCTCCTTGGGCTAATGTAATGCTAAATGCTAGCATCTTAGACCTGCTGAGGTCTGTTTAGAAACAATCCGGGTTCACTGTTCTGCTTGCTGGATCAGTGGAGTCCAAGCCGCTTCCTTGTCCCTTGGAGGTGGGTGAAAACTGGTCTTCAGCTCGTCTTGTCCCTTGTCTTTTGTAAATGTCAACAAGTTTAGACATCGTTCGGACCAATGAGAATCTTGTCTTTTTTAAGTGTCAACAATCACCTATGATGAGATCTTTGGGATGATTTGAGGCGTATCTCCAATCTTTAGGAAGTGGTTGTGATTGTTCCACTTCATCCTTTTGAACTTCACCAATAGGTTCTTGCTTGTTTTTCTTGGATGAGTGACCTTCAAGGATATTTTCTCCATGTCCTCACCTAATGAGTCAATCTCTACAACATTCTCAATAATAGCATTAGATTCTTCAAATTTAACATGCATAGATTCTTCAATAGTAAGAGATGATTTATTGAACACTCTATATGCTTTGCTAGTACTAGAATAGCCAACAAAGATTGCTTCATAAGCCTTAGCATCAAATTTACCCAAATTATCTTTGGTGTTCAAAACAAAACACTTGCATCTAAAAACTTTAAAGTATGAAACATTTGGTTTTCTTAATGATAAATTTCAAAAGAAGTTTTGAAGGTATTTTTAACAAATAAATACGGTTGGATATGTAGCATGCGGTGTTTACGGCCTCGGCCCATAAGTATTGAGGGAGCCCATATTCACTTATCATAGTCCTATCCATTTCTTGAAGAGTTCTATTCTTCCGTTCAACTACTCCATTTTGTTGTGGAGTTCTAGGACATGACATTTCATGATTAATTCCTTTTTCATCACATAAGTCATGAAGAGTTGGTTACAAACTCACCACCTCTATCACTTCTTATCCGTAAAATCGAAAATCCTTTTCTTTTTCAACCCTTTTTCGAAAAATCTTAAAATGCGAAAAAGTTTGATCTTTATGCTCCAAAAAGAAAACCAAGTGAAACGAGAGAAATCATCGACTAAAGCAAAAATATATCTATTTCCATTTAAGCTTTTAGTTTTAGTTGGTCCAAAAAGATCCATGTGAATCAATTCTAATGGCCTAGATGACATGATATCCTTAATTGGTTTGAAAGAAGACTTGGTTTGTTTCCCAAGTTGGCACGCACCACAAATGCGGTCTTTTTCAAACTTCAAATAAGGAATACCCTTCACCAATTCCTTAGAATTTATTCTAGCAAGGTGATCAAAAGAAGCATGGCCTAATCTTCTATGCCATAACCATGAAATCTCATCAAAAGCATTTAAACATTTTGTAGAGCAATCCAAATTAAGCATATCAATAATATAGACATCATTTTCACGAAATCCCGTGAGAATACATTCATTAGTTTTACAATCAAAAATTTTGCAAGAAGATTCATCAAAAATAACTTTGAGATCACGATCACATAGGTGACTAATACTAAGCAAATTATGTTTAAGCCCATCAACAAGAACTACATTTTCAATTAAAGAAGATGCACCAATCTTAATGTTACCTATACCGATGATGGTACCCTTGGAGTCATCTCCGAAGGTGACAGTGCCACCTTCAACGTACCTTGATAGGGTTGCGAAATTGTTGATGTCCCATGTCATATGCCTTGAGCAACCACTATCAAGGTACCACCGCTCCTTACGTCTTGGAGTCTTGGTGTGTACCTATATCAAATAATTTAAGGCTTGATTTTGGTACCCATATTTTCTTGGGTCCTAAAGCGTTAGTGTTTCGAACCAAACAAGATTATTTGTACTATTTATATGATCATAAAAAAAATTTAGCTAAATGACCATTTCGGCCACAATAAGTACATTTATAAATTCTTCCATATTTAAAAGCATAATGAGCATGTGGTTTATGAACATGTGATTTATGAGCATGGGATGTTTTTTGCATGATTGACATGTGATGTGTTGGCATGATGAACATGTGAAATTTTAGCATGAGATGTTTTATCATGTTTAGCATGAGAAGTATGCATATGCTTCTTTGAAAATATTTCTTCTAATTTAGAATTGTTGAAAGCACATTCTTTTAAAACATCTCCCAAATCATTTATTCTACTTTTTAACATAGAAAACTCATTTTCATCAATTTTAGGATATTTAGCTTTGCAAGCAACTCTATAGGCATCAAAATCTCTTTGTGTTGAAATAAGAGTAGAAGATAATTCATCCTTTTCTTTTAAAGAAATAGCAATTTGATTTTTAAGCATTTCATTTTCCTTTTTCAATTTTAAACAATCTTCCTTTTTAGCATCAAAACTTTCTGAAAGTTCAATGAAGGCTTGTAATAACAATTCTTTACTTATTTCACTATCACCATCATGTGGTTCAGTAGTTACCTTAGGTGTGTTTGCCATGAAACACACATTGGCCGTGTCAACTTCATCTTCGGATTCACTTTCCGAGTCCCAAGTGCTTTGTACACCTTCTTTTCAACCGGCTTCTTTTGCTTCAAGGAGGAAGATATCTTTTTCTTGAAACCTGGACAATCGGCCATGATGTGTCCGGGTTTCCGACAGTTGTAGCATATGATCTTTTTTTCCTCTTCCCTTCCCATCGCCTTCTATAGTTGAGCTTATTTTTGCGGTACATTCTCTTTACACTTCTCACAAGAAGAGATAGCTCTTCATCATCTTCTTCATTTTCTTCATCATCGTAGTTGGTGGAGGTAGACTTGAAAGTTATAAACTTTTTCTTTTGAGGCGCAGCTTCTTCTCTAGCCTTTTTCTCCATCTTATGAGTCTTAAGATTTCTAATAAGACTTATGAGCTCCATCTCGTCTTTGTCATTCAATTCCTTCAAGGTGGTAGCTTTGATTTCCCATGATGAAGGGAGAGCACGAATCACCTTACGTACCTTTTGGTCGTTGCTTAATTCATCACCTAGAGAAGTAAGAGCACTTGTGATTTTGGTAAACTTAGTAATCATATCATCAATAGATTTATTTTCTTGCATTTTAAAACTTTCATATTGGGAACGCAGAGATCTATTTTAGCTCTCTTGACTTGTGATGTTCCCTCATGAGTGACCAATAAGTGTTGCCAAATCTCATAGGCGGATTTGCAATGGATAACCCATGTTAAGTCATCCTCATTCAAAGCTAAAGTAGGGAATTTTGAGCCTTCGAATTAGCATCAAATTCCTTGGAGGTAAGATCGGACCAAATGTCCTCCTCACCTTCGGGTTTACTAAAAGGCTTGGTCAAAGACTTAGAAACTAGGCTACCTAAAGATTGAAGAAAAATGTTCATCCTAACTTTCCATATGGGAAAGTTGAGTCCATCAAATTTGGGAGGGGTCTTAATGTTATCGGCCATCTTTACTAGTGTATGAATGAAGATATGAAAATAGTGATTAGCAATTTATAGGATCTCTCTAAGGATGTGAAGCCAAAAACTAGTGTCCTAACTCTGATACCAATTGAAATCACCTAGAGGGGGGTGAATAGGTGATAATGCTAATCAATGCAATAATTTAAAAATGAGATGATGCAACGATCACTCTGTTGGCCCAAAGGCCTATCACTCTAGTTTCGATAATGATCAACTCATGTAGTTATAGTACTAATGATCTTGCATTTAATTAGTCTCAGATTTATGACCAAGATCTTAATTGGTGTTTAGATTCAACAAAGAATTTAAAGTTAAGTTTTGGAGCTAGCACGGTTTGATTCAAGAGCTTATGCATCAAGACCACATCAAGTACTCAAGAGGAGTCTAGCTCGTTGGATCAAGTTTGGACCAAGTCAAGAGATGAGAAGACTTCAAGTGAAGACTTTCAAGATCAAGACTTGAGTCTAGGTTGTTTATAAGATTTTGTTTTTAGTTAAAATGTAAAGGATAGAATAGTTGGTGGATTGCTCAAGTATATCATATACACACACACTCTTGATTTAGATGAGTTTTCATAAAAAAATTTTTATTTTGAAAAAATACAAAAGAGTTTTCATTTGGAAAAATACCGGTTTGGTTTTTGGACTTCATATATACATGTATTTTTAACCAAACTGTTTTAGAGTTAAAAGTCAAAAACATAGATATTTCACCATGTATGTGTAGTGGATCATATCCATACACTCTATGCTTTAAAAGTGTTTAAAATATCTTATTTTTTTATTTGGAGAAGTTTTGAAAAAATAAGTTTTGAAAAAACCAATTTGAAAAAATACGGTTTTCGTTTTAGCCAAAATTTTCAAGTTACAAAAATAGTTCAAATTGTTTGTAACATGTCTTGATTTTTCTCAAACATGTTTGATTATCAAAGTATAATGTTGAAACTATTTTTGTAGATTTTTGGTGAATTTATGGGATTTTATTTAAGGTAAAAAGTTAACATTTTTAATCCCTTAAATGTCCTGTCTGGCTTCTGCCGGTCGACCGGACCGGTCGACCGAACTTGAAGTCGGTCGACCGACGTGCACAGAATGTGCACGCCAAGTCTGCTAGAGGGCTGGTCGACCGCAGAGAGCTTCTGCTCTCTGGAAAGTCCCCGGTCGACCGGGCCGGTCGACCGGCAGAGAATTCTGTTCTCTGTTCCAGGCAGGGGTCGACCAGGCCGGTCGACCAAGGCTCCAACGATCAGAATTCTGACCGTTGGCGGTCGACCCGGCCGGTCGACCGTCAGCCGCCAGGGCTGAAAAATGTCCCAACGGCTAGTTTTTTCTAGCCCTATTTAAAGAGGGCTTTTGGGGCTGTTTTATATAAGATTTTCAAGTGGGTTTTAAACTAGTTTTTCCAACTCTATTAAGTGTTTATCTCCACTTATTTAAGAGCCAAATTGCCATATCAAAAGGAGAGATTTTCAAGAGTGTTTTGAAAAGTGATTTTCTTGAGTTTTCCTCCACCATTTCAATCCTAGTTTTCTCACACAAACACTTGAGCTATTCATTACTATATCTACCTATAGGGATATTTGTTGTGAGAGGATTTTAGGTAATCAAAGTGTTGTGATCACCAAAGTTCTACTTTGTACTTTGAGGAGGCGGACTTGCGGGTTCGCGGTGTTTCGAGTTCGTGTGTGAACTCGGTGTTTGAGGTGCGGTCTCGGCGAGCTAGTGAGCTTGCGGTGTGTTCTTGCGGGAACAAGAGAGGGACTAGAGAGTCCAAAGAGCTTGTAGGTGTTGCGGCACCAAGTGATCCGATGGGATCGATTTTAGTGAAAATCCTTCATAGTGTTGAAGGCGGGGACGTAGAGCAAGTGTGCCCGAACCTCGAAACAAATCTCCCGCGTTTGCGATTGCTCTCTCTCTATCTCTTATTTGCTTATATCTTGCATGCTTATATTGTGTTTATCTTTATATGCTTGATATACATTGTGTGCTTAATTGTTGTATGCTTGGGGATTGTTTGCTACACTTGTATTCAACCAAGAGAGCCAACTCGGCACCTCAACTCTTATCTAGAGGAATCTTGAGGAGTTAGTCCAGAGCCCTTCACGGGGAATCCGGCTACATTCTTGTGTTATACGTGGTGTTTAGTTTAATAAGTTATAATTTGCATTAAATAAGTTTTTAATTCCGCATTAATTGACCATTAGATTAGCCATCACCTATTCACCCCCCTCTAGGTGATTACAATTGGTATCAGCTCTTGATTGGGACTTACAACCTAGAGTTAAAAATCCTCATTTTTTGCTAATCACAATATTTGTTTACACACACACCAAGGATTTCATGTCACCTCCCACTTTTGACATTCTTAACATCCAAACCTGGAAAGGTTAAGATGTCTTTGTACCTCAAAGCCTTAGGGATTCATGTTTATTTTGCCACTACTAGAGATTCCTATTGTTTAAATGGCAAAAATATTGAGGCTAATGCAAAAGCCCTACATGCTTTAAGATCTACCCTAAATGATGATTATTTATCTAGGGTTGCTAATCTTGATTCGGCTTTTGTAGTATGGAACTCTTTGATCTCCCTAGGTGAACAAGAACAATACTATGCGGGGAGCGACTCGGATGTTGGAAGTGACGCTTCCAACGTATGCTACATGGTCCAAGGGGATAAACCCCTTGAGGTAACTACCGAATCCGAGGTAGATGAAGATGTTGACATGTCTTATGATGAGCTTACTTCTTTTTGTCAACAACTAATTGAAAAATATGACATGCTTAAAAGGGATAACAAGAAAATGAAAATAAAATTGATTGCATGTCAAAAGAGAAGGATTCTTTCAATAGATTTGAAAATGTTTCAAAAGAAAATGAGTCTTTTAAAAATAAAGTTGCATGCATTGAAAAAGAAAATGAAAGTTTAAAAAATGAAAATATTTTCTTGCTTTCTAAATTGAATGATTTATGTGAAGGAAATACTTCATTGAAAACAAAATTGTTTTGGTAGAAAAATAAAAAGAAGTTGCTTTACAAGAAAACAACTCTTTAAAAAGAAAAATGGTTGAAAAAGAAAAAGAAAATGTTTCTAAAAAGATTAAGAAAATTATTCTCATTCTCACGTGCTTTACATACCACTATTAATCAAAATGAGATTAAATCTTTGAAAAATAAAATAAATTGTTTGAGCTCAACTTTGAGCACATGTGCATTTAACCATAAAAAATTGGAATCCTTATTTCAAAAGAAACAAGTTCCCCATATTCATGCACAACACCCACAACATGCATATGCACACTTTGCACATCATGATTACACTCACACTCATATGCATCCTAGAGTGTACAAATGTACACATTGTGGCCGCAAAGGCCATTTAGCAAAATTTTGTTATGATAAGATACATCATGTTAATTTTGCTAATAAAAAAGTTTGGGTTCCTTATAAGACTAACCCTCAAGGACCCAAAAGAAAATGGGTACCAAAATTTCCACCTTGTGTTTTTGATTTAGGTGCGGGCTCTCACAAAATGTGAGAGGGATGGTGCCTTGATGGTGGATGCACATGGACTTGATGGATATACTTTTGATGCACCGCTATCAAGGAGGTTTGGTGGGACAACCACCATGTTTTGGAGACATAGAGCATAGTTCTTTGGTTTGGTAACTATCTCTAAACTCCTACTTTAGTTTACATGCTTTTCATTGATGATTTCATTAGCATGTTCATGTTTTTAGGCTTCATGTGGTAAATACTAGTTTAAATGTAGTTTTTATAAAAACTTGGATATATACACGTACAAGTAGTGAGCGATATTTGATTCATATATGTTTGCACTTCATTGCTCATTTGTACTCACTATATGCACATGTATAACCTAGTTTTGATGATTCTCTCATTTACACTTGTTTTGCCTATTTTCATGTTTTACTTCATGTATATGTATTTTGTATTCAAATATAATAAATATACATGTATACCCTTGAGTCTCTTGCCTTCGTGCAAATCATATCATAGACTCTTTTATGTTTGGGATATGTATGCATATTATTAGTTTTGGATAAAAACATACATATACCTAGAAGTTTATTTTTAAGATGAAAAATGAATTTTTATGATTTTCATCTTTAAATGAAAAATGAATTTTCATGATTTGTTTGTTAAAATGATATTCATGTTTGTGTTGAGCTTCATTGATTATCTTCATGAAAAATGCTAATTATATGACCTTTGAACACTCACACTTTATTTGTTTCTTCATGACTATGCTTCATGATCATTTTGAGCTTTATGGACCTTGAGTGTCGAATTTTGTGTATTTGGTATGTTTCATGATATACACATGATTTGGTTTCATATTTTGAAGGATCTTTAACTAGTTTTTTCAAAAATTACTTTAACTAGTTATTTATTCTTCATTTGGTAGTATTTTTCAAAATAATATAGTTTCAAACCCTAGTTTTTGAAAACCCTACCTATCCCCTTCCAACACCGTTATGGACAGACGGATGGGCGAGTATGCCTTGCAAGCCTTATTGAAAATCTTTTATCTTGTGCATAAAAAGGGTGGATGTTTATAAGTTATACACTAATTTCCTTTATAATCTCAATTGGTATCATAATTTCATTTGGTATGACAATTGATATATTTTGTATACTCATAATCTTGTTTATATATATGTATGCTTTCAATTTCAAATTATATCAATTTCTATTGGTATTATCATTTTTTTTTACATATATATGATTTGTTTGTGCTTGGATTTACAATTGGTTTACATGTTTAAAGCACAAAGTTTGTTTATGCTAAGCTTAATTCAAATCTTTATCTTCAATTGGTATCTCAATTGATAGTTTAATAAGCTTATGCATTATTTTAAAATTGATATTTTTATTGATATAAAAATATGCAATAATCTTCAATTGGTATCTATTGATTTCAATTGGTATCCATATAGTTCTATTGGTATCTTAAATTTTGATTGTTTACAAGTGGTACCTTTAAAAAAAATTTGTTTATATGATATCTTAAATTTGATTTACTAAGATATCTCAAAATTTGTTTTATTGAGAAAAATTCAAAATTTTATTTTAATATAAAATTTTGAAAATTAAAAATGTTTTGTATTACCTATATGCAAGGGGAGCTTAACATCTATTCTACATATAGATTCATGTTGAGTGTATCTTATATTGAGGAGCTTGACAACTCTTCTTTATGCGGTACACGTGTGTAGGGGGAGATTCACATCTCCTCTTATGCATTACATATTATGCGTTATGTGAATTAGGGCTTGTCATCTCTCTTTCATGTAATGCATATATGTAGGGAAGTTAACTTAGCGTCTTCCTCTTCATGAATGTATATCGCATATATCCATTATTGATTAATTTGATTTAACCTCTTTGTTTTGGACACAAAGGGGGAGAACATTATTTTGTTTTTACTTTAACCCCTTTGTTGATGATTGACAAAAAGGGGGAGAAGTATTTGGTATATATATATATATATATATGTATATATATATATATGTGTGTATATATATATATATATGTGTGTTATATATATATATATGTGTATATATATATATATATATATATATATATATATATATATATATGTATGTATATATATATATATAATATATATATATATATATATATATATATATATATATATATATATATATATATGTATATATATATATGCATGTTTTCCTTACTTTATTCATAAAGGGGGAGAAGGATTTATGTTTATGCATATATGTTTTGTTTTGCAAATAGAGAAAAAGAATTTGATGAGTTTTATGCTTGATTGGCATGTTTATCTCCTTGTATTTGCATACATGTTTATGTGCTTACATTGCATATTTATTATTATTGTTATGCATGAGTTAAGGGGGAGCTTCTTTGGAGCTTTACTTTAATCCATGCATATATAACTTCATGAGTTTTGTCATCATCAAAAAGGGGGAGATTGTTGGCCAAAGGCCTATCATTCTAGTTTTGATGATGATCAACTCATGTAGTTATACTACTAATGATCTTGTGTTTAATTAGTCTCAGATTTATGATCAAGATCTTAGTTGGTGTTTAGCTTCAACAAAGGATTTAAAGTCAAGTTTTGGAGCTAGCACGATTTGATTCAAGAGCTTATGCATCAAGACCACATCAAGTACTCAAGAGGAGTCTAGCTCGTTGGATCAAGTTTGGATCAAGTCAAGAAGATGAGAAGACTTCAAGTGAAGACCTTCAAGATCAAGACTTGAGTCTAGGTTTGTTTTTATAAGATTTTGTTATTAGTTAAAATGTAAATGATAGAATAGTTGGTGGATTGCTCAAGTATATCATATACACACACACTCTTGATTTAGATGAGTTTTCATAAAAGAATTTTTATTTTGGAAAAATACAAAAGAGTTTTTATTTTGAAAAAATACCGGTTTGATTTTTGGACTTCATATTTACATGTGTTTTTAACCAAAACTGTTTTAGAGTTAAAAGTCAAAAATATAGATATTTCATCATGTATGTGTAGTGGATCATATCCATACACTCTATGCTTTAAGAGTGTTTAAAATATCTTATTTTTGTATTTGGAGAAGTTTTGAAAAAATAAGTTTTGAAAAACCAATTTGGAAAAATACGGTTTTCGTTTTTAGCCAAAATTTCCAAGTTACAAAAATAGTTCAAATTGTTTGTAACATGTCTTGATTTTACTCAAACATGTTTGATTATCAAAGTATAATGTTGAAACTATTTTTGTAGATTTTTGGTGAATTTATGGGATTTTATTTAAGGTAAAAAGTTAACATTTTTAAATCCCTTAAATGTCCTGTCTGGCTTCTGCCGGTCGACCGGACCGGTCGACCGAGCTTGAAGTCGGTCGACCGAGTCGGTCGACCGACGTGCACAGAATGTGCACGCCAAGTCTGCTGGAGGGCCGGTCGACCGCAGAGAGCTTCTGCTCTCTGGAAAGCCCCGATCGACCGGGCCGGTCGACCGGCAGAGAACTCTGTTCCCTGTTCCAGGCAGCGGTCGACCGAGCCGGTCGACCGAGGCTCCAACGGTCAGAATTCTGACCGTTGGCGGTCGACCGGGCCGGTCGACGTCAGCCGCCAGGGCTGAAAAATGCCCCAACGGCTAGTTTTTTCTAGCCCTATTTAAAGGGGGCTTTTGGGGCTGTTTTATATAGATTTTCAAGTGGGTTTTAAACCAGTTTTTCCCACTCTATTAGGTGTTTATCTCCACTTGTTTAAGAGCCAAATTGCCATATCAAAAGGAGAGATTTTCAAGAGTGCTTTGAAAAGTGATTTTCTTGAGTTTTCCTCCACCATTTCAATCCTAGTTTTCTCACACAAACACTTGAGCTATTCATTACTATATCTACTTATAGGGATATTTGTTGTGAGAGGATTTTAGGTGATCAAAGTGTTGTGATCACCAAAGTTCTACTTTATACTTTGAGGAGGCGGACTTGCGGGTTCGCGGTGTTTCGAGTTCGTGTGTGAACTCGGTGTTTGAGGTGCGGCCTCGGCGAGCTAGTGAGCTTGCGGTGTGTTCTTGCAGGAACAAGAGAGGGACTAGAGAGTCCAAAGAGCTTGTAGGTGTTGCGGTACCAAGTGATCCGGTGGAATCGATTTTAGTGGAAATCCTTCATAGTGTTGAAGGCGGGGACGTAGAGCAAGTGTGCTCGAACTTCAAAACAAATCTCCCGTATTTGCGATTGCTCTCTCTATCTCTTACTTGCTTATATCTTGCATGCTTATATTGTGTTTATCTTTATATGCTTGATATACATTGTGTGCTTAATTGTTATATGCTTGGAGATTGTTTGCTAACACTTGTATTCAACCAAGAGAGCCAACTCGGCAACTCAACTCTTATCTAGAGGAATCTTGAGGAGTTAGTCCAGAGCCCTTCACGGGGAATCCGGCTACACTCTTGTGTTATACGTGGTGTTTAGTTTAATAAGTTATAATTTGCATTAAATAAGTTTTTAATTCCGCATTAATTGACCATTAGATTAGCCATCTCCTATTCACCCCCCTCTAGGTGATTACACACTCAAAGCAAGATTAGAAGCCGAATACCCCGTGAAGGGCTCTGAACTCCTTCCTCGTGATTCCTCTAAATAAGAGTTTGAGGTGCGCAATGCAATCTTGTTGTGAGAGTATAGATCGACAATATAAGAATGAATGGAAAGCAAGTAAATAACACAAGTAAACCAATCGCAAACACAGTGATTTGTTTTGAGGTTCGAGCACCCAGCTCTACGTCCCTGCTTTCACCCAGAAGGATTTCCGATCCACTAGAACTTCCACAAAGGATTACAACCACTAGGGAGTACCCAACTCCTCAATCACACTCCTTTAGTCCAGAGGTAGTGGAGTCACAAATACAATAATCACTAGATGATCAAAAGACCACAAACCCTCTCTTGAAAAACTTTTCTTTACAAAACCCTAGAGAATAATGTATAGGATTGAAGCTCAAGGTTTGTAAGTGAAAAACAAAGTAGAAGAGAGTTTTGATTCAAAAACTTCAGAGAAAAATCAGAGATTAGAGCACAAAAACTGAGAATAAAAACTTCTTTCAAGAACACTCAAGCTTTGATTTCTTTTGCAAATGTTGTTGTAATCTCCTCAACCCCATCCACCCCTATTTATATGATATAGGTAGAGATTAAAGGGTAAACATTAATTTTGATTAATCAGGAAAGATAAGAACCAAAACCAGCCATAAATCTCGTTTGGAGAATAAAACCACATTTTAACACAAGTTTAAAAAACTAGCCGTTTGGCTGTAAATACACTCACGGTCGACCGGCCCGGTCGACCGGTTTTCAAATTCTTTGACCGTTGGCCGGCCCCAGTCAACCGCCCGGTCGACCGTCCCAAACAGAGACTTGGGTGTAGTCAGTCGGTCGAAGCTCGGTCGACCGCCCGGTCGACCGGATAACGTGCACACATGCACGCACCCAACGGTCATAACTGCGGTCGACCGCTCGGTCGACCGTTCTGACCTGAAACAGAGACGGTCGACCGTCCGGTCGATCGCAACAGGTCAAAACATATATTTTGGGAAAAAGTTTTTGAAGATATGTATATTTTCAAAAAAGATTTTTGTCAAGACTTTTTAAACTACAATAAATTAGGTTTACAAATACTGAAATAGGTCTATTGAAATATTTTATACAAGAGACAAAATTTTTTTTGAAAAACATGTGCAATTTTGTGTGTGTGGGGAATTTGAGCTTCAACACTATATACTATCCTTTAACAAACTAAAATATAAAAACTATATAGAAAGAAGTCTCTGAGCCGCATTGTGCCGAGCTAGAGCCTCATTTCCTATGAAAGAGTCCTCTTGCGCCATCAACCTATCAACATGCTTTTAGCGCCATAAATCTTGCAATATGCTTAAAGCCACCTAGACTTGTACAAACCTGAAATTCATTCTAGAACAATTTATTAGTACCAAATAGCTTCTATATGTTTTGTTATCATCAAAACGTATATAAATAGAGAGTGTAACCTTTTGGGCCAACAAAAATAATTTTTTCACATGAATATTGAACTCAAGAAAATGGAGAAAGCATCACTTTTATTAATTAAAGGATAAAATCAAATATACTTACTATAGTGATCCACAAAGTTAATATAACAGCGATGACCACTTACAGCGGACACAGGAGACGGATCCCATAGATCAGAGCGAATAAGATCTAAAGGAGTATTAGCAATCGTGGAAGATGGCGAAAAAGGGAGACGGTGAATTTTTCTTGCTGACAGGGGATGCAGAGAGGGGTATCAGCACGGTCAGTGAATAAAAGAAGCCGATGCTGAGATAAAATACTGGAGATAATTCTGGTGAAGGGATGACCTAGGCGCTCATGCCAGACAAAAGAAGATGCACGCTCACCAAGAAGAGCCTGGGGAGAGGCTGTGAAGTTATAGTTCCCCAGAGAGAAGACATACATGCCATCCTTAAGTTGTCCCCGCAGTAGAGTTTTCTGGGAGGAGAAATCCTTGACAAAACAAGAGTCAGGGTGGAATTCAAGAAGGACTTTATTATTAGCAGTAAATTGACTAACAGACAAAAAATGTTTGGTGATACCAAGAACATGTAAAAGATTTTTCAAGACAAAAGAAAAAAACAAGAGAAACACAATAAAGAGGCAGTAGTAGATCGTATAGGCAAACATGTCCCGTCACCCATGCAAACTCTGTCGAGTCCTTGATATTCTGAGTGAACCGCCAGATTCGCCATGTCAGCCGTTAGGTGATGAGTGGCTCTGGAGTCAACATACGAGTTGGGATTGACTGGACTATTCCTATAAGAGTGGAGAAGAACAGTTGGGCTAGCCGAATCATCATAACAATTATAGCACTGGCTAGCATAATGGCCAAAACGATTGCAGATCTGGCATTGAGGTCGGCCACCGGCGGACTGATGTGGTGGTGGGAAGGAACATCCACGACCACGATCGCGCTCCCTGCCTAGGCCACGTCCGCGACAACAGATAGAAGATGGAGCTGAATGGTAGTTTGGAGTGCAAGAGGCAGTATGAACCGCAGGAGAAGGGGAGATGAGGGTTGTGGAGTCTGGTGAAGTGATAGCACGCCCACGATAAAATCTCCTGGCTAAGCATGAGGCCGATGAGTTCTTCTGACAGTACAGGGTCGACTCGTGTGTTGACGGAAGTGACGAACGAGTCATACGCGGGAGACAAACCACTAAGCAAGGTAGAGACGAGATCATAGTTAGCAACTAGATTAGCTACTGCCGCCAGGTTGTCCACAATGGACTTGATAGACTGGATGTACCCTGACAAAGAAGAGATGCCCATCTTGACAGTGTGCAGCTGGTATTTGAGTTGCTGCACTCTAGCTCTAGAGGATGTTGCAAAGATTCGCTCCAGAGAGCACCACACATCACGATGTGGTGAGGCCTACGACATGAGCATGAACAACCTCAGTGAGTGAGGAGATAAGCCAGCATAAGAGCATTTGATCAAGCTTGATCCAGCGAGTGTATTCCAGATTGATAGTGGGTTGAGCATCGTTCTCGGTAGAAGGAAGGAACCGGACCGGACACGGAGAGGTTCCGTCAATGAGGCCTTCAAGATCGTAGAGTTTGAGAAGAGGAAGGAACTGGGAACGCCACAGTAGGTAGTTTCCTTGTCGAGTTTGATATTTAGAAAGAGAGTGATGTTGGGATTGGGAGTAACCATGGATGCATGTGTTTGGATGGAGGTGAGGGAAGATGAAGAGGAAATACTCGACATGGTATCGGAGTTACTCTGATACCATGATAAGAAAGAAGAAGAAGAACACTTATTTGTGCAATGACAAGATACCACTAACTATGATTATTGGCTGTATATATATACACATATTGGTCACATGTTTACACTGATTTAGGAGAAACAATAAAAAACATTGATTGAAAAAGAGAATGAGAAACACATACTGCATGAGTCTCATGAGTCCTATGTGTTCCTATAATTATGGAGAAATTTTAGGATCTGATTGATTTCATGAGGAGTTTCTTTCACATGAATCACATGTTTCATATGAGTCACGTGTGGTCATTGATATTTCTAACAAGTTCAAACATTGCTTTATCATTGATAAATGTAACAAAATATTTAAAATCATTATATGAATCAATAGGGGCAAGTCATCGGAATAAACAAGAGCAAATGTTTCTTCATGCACATTAGTAGAAAATTGAAAAGGAAATCTAATTTGCTTAGAGAACTTACAAGTATCACAAGCATGAGATCTCAAGCTAATGAAGACATCAAAACTTTTTAAACTCTATCAGATGGATTCCACTACTAAAGTGCTACAAATTAGAGTTATCAATGTTTGCACTCAGAGTTTTATTCTTATGCTCAATTGATAAAATCCATTTGAAAATTTTCCTTCTCCATTAGTATTTCTTGTGGTTCTATCTTGAAAAGTAATTGAAGTAGGAGAAAAAAATAACATTTGTAACACTTGTCTTAACTAATCATTTTTTTCCCTAACATTTAAATGCTTTAGGAAGGTGATGGGGAAATAAGAATTCATGTTAGATACTATACATTATACTATGCCTATTAGTATGTATACATATATGTATGTATGTATAAGAAATAAAATACAACCTCATGCTTGTTGACTTTACCACCATACCCCAACCATGCTTGTGGGTACTAGTACCTCATGAAGGGGGGAGGCATGGAGCCTTGCTTATAAGGTAAGATATAGGAGTAGAATGATGGGGTTAGGGAGGGACACTTGTCATGAGATTATTGAAGAGATTGGGCTATAAATAGGGGGGATGAAGAGAAGAACCTCATTTGCTAACACACACACACACTCTCTCTCTCTCTCTCTCTCTCTCTCTCTCTCTCTCTCTCTCTTCATTCCAACTTCACAAAAACTCCCCTTACTTCCTTATACAAGAAAAAAAGCTTCCTTTACATGTTTTAACTCCTCCAAAGACCAATAGAACAAGCTAAAGTGGTGATCTAACATCGCCATAAAAAGGGAATTCTTGAAGATAAGATTTCAAGTTAGGAGGGTGATATTGGTTGAAAGGTAAGCATGTCCTTAAGATTTCTACCCCTCCTACACTCTTTTAACTAAGAACTAATTATAATGATTTTGTGACCTTGTAGACCCTATTAAAGAGGGAGACCAAGCTTGATAAGGAGATACTCGCTTTAAGGGTGAGTAGAACATTCGAACCCTAGTAATATAGTAGGTAAAGTAAAACTTGAAATAAAGTGGAAAAATTTCTAAATTATAAATAGACGAGAAAATGAATGATGATGCTTGAGAATGATTTATATGTTTATGTATACATTATGAACAATCATGTAGTGTTATGTTATTGTATTTCTTATGAATGCTTACAAGGGTGCATGATCGACACGTTATTGTGTATGCATAGTAGTCTAACACATGCCTCTTAAAAAAAAATAGTTTTATGAATGAACATCATACTTGGCTTCATGCACATGTTTGGCTACACATATATTGGAATGATATAACATGTTGGTTATCTTGAAAAGGATTGCATGTTGTTAGTTTAATAAGTGGTTACTTATTCATGTTAATGTCTTTCTTAATATTGGCATCATGTAAAGTAGGAATCATGTGAATCCTTTATGTTATTATTGTCTTATGGATCCTTGCATGTGGTTATTGCATGAAGGATATGATATTGCATGTTATAATACGTGATAAACGTATCGGAGGAAGGGACCGGGTTGAACCGGAGGTGATCGAAGGGGAGAATAATACGTGGTAAACGTATTCGGAGGAAGGGACCGGGATGAACCGGAGGTGATCGAAGGGGAGAATAATATGTGGTAAACGTATCGGAGGAAGGGACCGGGTTGAACCGGAGGTGATCGAAGGGTAGATTATATTCTATGTTGATCATGTATGCATGTTGCGATTATATCTTATGTTGATCATGTATGCACGTTGAGATTATATCTTATGTTGATCATGTATGCATGTTGTGATTATATTCTATGTTGATCATGTATGCATGTTGAGATTATATCTTATGTTGATCATGTATGCATGTTACGATTATATCCTATGTTGATCATGTATGCATGTTGAGATTATATCTTATGTTAATCATGTATGCATGTTGCGATTATATTCTATGTTGATCATATATGCATGTTATGTTAATATGGTTAAGTTAGAAATTGTATATTAAAACTATAAAGAATTGATATTCCAGACTCTAAGATAAGTCGACTTACCTAGGCAATTTCACCCGTATTAGTCGACTAGCCGTGGGGCTAAGTCGACTATGGAAGGGAAAAATGGGTAGACAAGTCGCTGGAAACACATCTTAGTCGACTATATATATACTGTAAGTCGACTAGCCTCAGTTACAGGAAACAAATATAGAGTAGACATCTTCTTTTGACCATGACTATTCGACTATAGATGATAATAGTCGACTAGAGCCTATTGTAGTCGACTACACCAGAAAGGGTAGTCGACTATAATTTGTTATAAGTGACAAACAGAGAGCATCATACCTTTTTGATCCATATCTAGTCGACTATGGATAAGGTATAAGTCGACTAGTACATAGAGTAGTCGACTATATAGGTTAGGGTAGTCGACTACATAAGTCACTGGCAGCCAACAGAGAGTAAATACTTTTTGGATCAACCCCAGTCGACTATACCTTCAATGTTAGTCGACTAATAGTGGTATTAGTCGACTATAGGAATGGGCAAGTCGACTAACAGGACCTGTTACTGTGTTTGGGTCGGAACTTCAGCTAATACCTAAAACTTGACACATATGATATAAAAATACAATTGCCAACCTGATGATAAAGTCCAAATAGACCTACTTAATGGGCATACATAAATATTGTTTTACTCACTGAGCTGTCGAGCTCACTCTGTTCTCAATATCACCTTCAGATTTAGACAAAGGCAAGGGACCCGCTTAATGGCAACATATGCGGGATAGGTGTCAACGGAGACATTTCACCCTTTTTGCTTGTTCTTTTGATATGTATATGGTTGTAGAAAACTATACATAACTTCTATTTGGATGTTTGCTATGAACTTGTAAATATTGAAATGCTTGGTGCTAGACTCAAAGCTTGTATTATATTTTAGAATAGTAATGTATTAGACTATGTTTTCTTATGAGTTGTCGGACCAATATTTTGGGAAATGTTAAATCATGTTAAGATCATACATGCTATCAGAATGGAGATTGATGTAAAGTATAGATAGATCTGATGTTAGTAGAATGGAAGTATTGTATCTTGATGGGTCCCACGTTTGGATAATCTGTGATGATTGTAATCAATAGAAATTATTAACTGGGACCGTTACAACATTGCAATTTAATGATTAAGAAATCTTACTCACCGATAGAAGATTTATTGAAAATGAAGGAATATAAAATATTTCACAATTATTTGAATTGCCACAAACATTTATTTCACATACTTCTACTGGAACAGAAGATCCATTAGCAATTGAGACAAAACGATTGTCAATCATCTTTCAAAAAATGTGACAAAGATCAATATTATAAGATATATGATCAATAGCTCCTAAGTCAATAATCCAAGTTGAAGAATCACTGAGTTAGAAAATAAAATAGATGGGTGACATAAAATATGAGGTTGATCAAAGTATTGACTAGAGCAACCATTGTTTTTAGAAATTTGTTGGTTAGCTAAAAAAATTTAAAAAAAAAAAAAACAAAGGCAACAGTGTACTATCTGCCAAGAGGTTAAGATGCTTGATTGGGCAGGCAAAGCATCAATTTTTAGTACTTGGATGCCTGACATTCTTTGCCTGGAGTGGGGTCTCAATTCTCAAAGAAGATGCTTCTTTCACTTCACTCTTTGCCTGGGACATCCCTCAACATGCTATTTTTCATTTTTTCCACCCCCTTAATCTTTCTGTTTTCTACAAGAAAAGATATTAATTGTTAGAATGGGAATCAAACAGTTAAGAGCCCCTCTCTGATAAAAGTTAACACTGATTGAGACCAGCAGAAGTTTCCTTACACTCTTCCCTTTGTACTTGCCAGCACAAAAGGTGTGCAGTGTTTCTGGATCCTTGCTGGTTGAAAACTGTTGCAATGATGGTACACAAGCCTGTCCATGGACCATCAAAATTAAAAAAATGTGTTGTTTTAAGCAACTGGGATTATAAGTTAATAAAATATTTCTTGAGGTAAAAAATTCAAGAAAAGAGTTAGTAAAACATGTGAATCCTCATAAAATATCCCCCAACCCATGTCTGTAGTCTTGTCATTGAAACTATTTTTACAATATTGGGGGAGATCTATCAAATTTTTTATAATTTAATTTTTCTTACAGTAATGAGGTATTGTTTTCTCCTGAAATTATAAAGCAATATTAAACTTACATGATGGCTATTCCTATAAAACATTCACAAAGTTTATTTCCTTTAGGAAAAAGGGAAGTAGGAAGTAAGATTTAAGGAATTGGTGTGAAGTGAGGAAGTAGGAAGTAAGATTTATTTCCTTTAGGAAAAAGGGAAATGAGTAGTAAGTTTTCTGGTGTTTGGATGATTGTTGGGAAGTGTGGTTTGGAAAATGTTTTGTCGTTTCCGGTGTTTGGATGGTAATGAAAAGTGGAAGTGGAAAAGTTGACCACAAAGTTGACGCAAAATAATATTAAAATAAAAATTAATTAAGAAAAATAAAAATAGATTGTAATTAGAATGCAAGTGAGATTTACATGACCAAAAAATTAACTGTTTTTATGCTATAACTTTATAAATGAGATTTACATGACCACAAAATTAACTGTACCACTCTGGAAGTGAGAAAATGGTTGTGTAAAAGAGAGATGAAAAAGGGAAATGAGAGTTTTCTTATTTTCCTTTTCCGGTGTTTGGATAGATAGGGAAATGAGCAATTATACTTCCCCAGTTCCATACTTCCGCCCACTTCCTTGCATCCAAACACGCCCAATATTCATCTCGATCTATCCCGTCATGAATATATATAAACAAAAATAAATATTTTAAAGACATTTAACTCATTCATCCAGTAGTTGTAGGATAGAAAGAACATATTTTAGTCTAGTTTGACAATTTTCAATGAGTTATTTAGTACAGTGGCGGAGTTAGGATTTCAAAAATGGTGGATAGAAAATAATGGGTCAGATACAGATTCAACGATTTCAGCGTAGAAGACGGTTCTTTTTTTAATTCTATTGCATTCCAAAAAATTGACATAATTCATTTCTCTTCAAAATAAGAATCATACTCTTTTGTCTTAATCACCCTTTCAAAGAAAAAAAATAAAAAACACTCAATGCAAGTGTTTATTTTCAAAAAATCAAAACAACATAATTTGGAGTTAGGATTTGAAACCAACACAGGCACACTGATACTTTAATAAATTCTTGAAATAAATACATGTAATCATCTTTCTTAATTTTTTTTTTTTTTGTAAATTAGACTTTAAATCTATCACAATAGGATTAAATAAAAAAGTATGTAGTCAAAAAAGAAAGGAAAAAAAAGAGGAAAAAACAAAACATTAGACAAAATTGTCCTAAAAAAATATTAAAATAAAAATATGAGATAAATCTCCGTATCAAATCAGGGATTACTCAAATCAGAAGAAAAGGTAAACTTAATATTTATAAAAGGGAATGTAAATTAAGTCTGCAAAAAAGTCTTAAACCATTTAAAGTTTCAAAACTACATCTAAACTTTAGCAAACAGTTGATCCTTAAAAATAAATAGTATGTCTAAACTCTAGCAAGCGGTTGGTAAGTGAGTTAAGAACTGAGATTCATCAGCAAAAAAAAAATAAAAGATGAGTAGGTCATAAAAGCTCCAAGGTTCGAGTCTCAACGTACTGTCTATGTTACAACAACAAAAAAAAAAAAAAAAAAAAAGACAAATTTCTTGATAAAAACAAATAGTTAAAGAACTATGCATGTGTCCTCTACATTCAAAATCATTACTAAGATGAAAGTATAAACACACAAGTGGCTGATTTAGTGCCAAAAGAAAGATCACATCCTTCTTTTTCATGTGGGGATTACATTTCTCAACACACTATTCTGCAATCTCTCCCACTTGCAGCAGCAGGTAACATAACCAATCAATCATAATGCAAATTTCACTTGTTGGCCATCAAGTTCAGAGCATGGAAATCAAGAGCACTGCATCAAAATTTAGTACTGCATGTCAGTATATGCTGCACTGTACATCAAACATAAACAAATGGCCCTTAATTGTTCAAAAAAACAAGTTAACCCCAGCCCAACAAGAATAGAAAACCCCGTAAAGTTGGAGTGACACGTGTATTGATCTTTTTATAATATGTTATGTGTGTAGGCCTCACACACATATTATAAGAGATTCTAAGAGGTTCAATCCATGTGTCAACGCGGAATTGGCCCTCTTATTGTATGTGTGTGGCTCATACACATAAACCGAACCCATAAAGTTGGCACTTTTGAACAGAATACAGTAGAGTCTGCCCACCTAATTGGAGAGCTATCAACATAATTCTGCTACTGTATCCTTGAACAACAAAAGGAAATTATTGATTTTGTACTATTCCACCTGCAGGAAAGGCTTGTAATGCAAATGATAGATTAGAGCTTTATTATACTCAACCAAACAATGTATGCATCCATGTTGATTGGAATTCTAGGTACTTTTATCTTAATGAGAATCTAGATCTCAAGCTGTTTTTAGTTATGGAATCAATATTAAATTAAATTGTTAGGTTAGTGTTACCTATTGCCATGATCCCCTAATGTTTGTGATTAATCTCTTTAGGGCCACGTGTAGTGCTTCATTAGAGAGACTAATAAGAGGTTGGCTGCCAAGGGTGTTATAATTAGGTCACCATTGATGATGGTATCTTTTAGTTTCATGTACATGAACATTTTGTGAGATTCATGCACTTGACTTGTTTTGAATCTTCAAAAAGTAACTCTTTTTTTTATTTCAAAGAGTTTGGACTACAAACTTTTCAGTAAATTTTGAGTTGAAAACTTAACACTTTTCTAGCTGTTGGTTATACTTTGAGATTTGTGTGAGATTAGATTGAAAAGGAAAAGGACTGTTTTACACAAAACTGTATCTTTTTCGTCCTCTCTCTCTCTCTCTCTCTCTCTCTCTCTCACACACACACACACACACACACACACACACTCTTTCTCCCGATCTCATCTCAGCTCTCTTTCCCACCTACGTCCCTCTCTCTCTCTCTCTCTCTCTCACACACACACACACACACACTCACTTTTTCCCGATCTCATCTCAGCTCTCTCTCCCACCCCACCGACCGCCTACATAAAACTTGAATCCTAATCAAATGAGAGGAAAGAAAGAAAAAGTTCTTTCATGTGATAATTTCACACAGGTGGATGTGAGCACGCTCCTCTCTCCTCTCTCTCTTTAGCAACTTCCCTATGTTGATGCGATTTTAATTTTCCCTTGTACTTATTTTTCTCTACTTTTTTGGTTCCTTTTTTCAGGGCAAATAAGTTGAGACATGTTGATTCTTCTGCTCAAATTGTTCTTGTGAAAAACCAAGTTGAGAACTTTTGCTTCAAGAGAAATGATAAACATGTTTTGTAATTTTTTTTCTTTTTCTTTTTTTTTTTTCTAATTTTCTTTCTCTTCTCTCTTTTTTTCTATGGGTGAATATGTTACTTATTCTCAATTTCAAAGCAAATCATGTTGTACTGATGTTTATATGGGATTTTCAGAGCAAATATGTTGTTAATATTTTTTAATTTTGTTTGTATATTTTTATGTTTCTAGTTCTTCCTTTTAATGGAATTAAACTTGGTATTGATAGTAATTGGTATAAAATTTTTCTCTAATCACAATTGATAGTGTTGTTACCCCCACCCCCACCAAAAAAAAAAAAAATCAATCTTCAGACATTCAGAAAAATTACATGCCAAACTACTCCAACAGCTCTTGTAGAAATATCAATTTGTTAATTGAAGAAGCAAGAACGAGCAGGCAACAAGAGATTTTGAGTACTTGCTTCACCAACTGTAAAGCCAATTTGCAGACACTACAAATTTAGCTGCAATGGTATCCTCCTTTAAGTGAGCTCCCGGAGTAACATCAAAGAGGAAAGAAAAACATAAAGAGACATGAATTGTTGAGCCCCCTGATCTCTTTTTGCCAAAAAAATCAGAGGAGAAGATCACCATTTCTCATCTTGTTCTTGGAGAAGAGAAAACAGAATAAATTAACAAATTAGATTTCTATTCTACCAAAATAATAAAAATTTCTTGTTATAGAAAAGAAAATGAAAAAAATAGAAACCAATCTCACATCTAAAGGGGTATGGCAAGAGGAGGAGAGAGCCGTTTTCGAAGCGTTGGATTCTGTGCCGACCAAAGCCGACAAAGTTGCATGCTACAGTACAGTTTAGGTTTGGTTTGGTTTACTCAGTCGTTCGAAAGCCGATTCAAGCCATTTTTGAAGGGTTGGATTCCGAGCCACTCCGAGCCACATGCAACAGTACAGGTTGGGTTTGGTTTGATTTTTCGGGCCATATCTCAGCCATTCGGAGCCCAATTTGCGCGATTCTTGAGGCATTGGAACCGTGAAAGCTTGAGCTACATGTCTACACTCTTCATAACAGTTTGTTGTTGCTCATGTTTAATGTTTATATTAGCAATTTAGAAGCCCGAGTTCCTGAGCATAAGCTTGAGAATGTATTTCGAACATATGGAATTATAAGACGTATACGGTGTAATATCCCCTAACTAATAATACTGTATTTCTACTTCTTAAATTTTATGTAGAATTAGTTATTATTATTGATTAATTTATTTTATACAGGTGTATAAATATATGTGCATACATATTAAGTGTATATGTTTTTGATTTATATTCATACTAGTATATGTATGTATTATATTTTATACCTTATGATTAGCCTTATTATATGTTTATGTTACTGTTGGTATTATTCCTAAATGATCTTCTTGTTCAACCTATAATCCAATTATTTAATAAACCATAACCCATTTACTCATATCCAAAAATAAAGTAAGATAAAATAAATAAATAAATAAATAAAGTTTAAACAAAAAAATGTAAGTGTATATATTTGCTTTTACCAAGTCTTGAACTCTGTTCCCTTGTGCCAAATCTTAATACCTAAACCATGATGCCACATTGGCGTGTGGTTAAAAAGGAGAGCTAAATTATTTTAAATAACCCAGAGTCAAAAATTAAAAATTCAAATCTCTAACTGAAAGATCTTAAGAGATCTTTAGAGATCTCTTATCTTAACAACCTAGATTTTTATCCTAACTAACTGATTGCTAAAAATCCTAAAAGATCTTATCCTAACTTTCTTCTCCTGCCTCCGTCAAAAAAGAAAAAGAAAAAGGAAAAAAATAATTTGTGCTGCTCTCGGCCGAAGCCGAGAGTAGCAGCACCAACTTGGCCGACCCAGTGGCCTGGGCAGCCACTGGGCCAAACCAAAACCCAAAAGGAAAAAAAAAGAGGAAAAAAAAAAAGAAACAGTAATGGGCTGCAAATGGCCCAGGCCCATTAAAATAAAAAAAATGAAAGGAAAGAACTGGGCCGACTGGCCTAGCCCAACAGTACCAAAAAAAAAAAGAAACAAAAAAAAAAAAAAAATCCGGGCCTGGATTACTAGCCCAGGCCAGAGAAAAAAAAAAGAAAGGAAAAAGGAAAGGCTGGGCCAAACTGGCCCAGCCCAAAAAAGAAAGAAAAGGAAAAAAAAAAAAGAATCTGGGCTGTGTAAGCCAAGGCCCAGGAGAAAAAAAAAACAAAAGAATGAAAAAGGGGAGCTGGGCCGCTATTGGCCCAGCCCAAAAGAAATAAAAGAAAAGAGAGAGTGAAAAAGGAACTGGGCCTGGTTAATTGGGCCAGGCCAGAACCCATAAAACAGAAAAGAAAAGGAATAGAAATAAATAGAAATAAACATAAAGCCCAGTTTCAGAAGCCCAATTCATTTAATCCAACCCAAATACAAAAAACAGACCCGTTATGATTATTAATTGATTTTACGCTTAAATTAATTCAAAAAAATCTAGAAAAAAATCAGAAAAATTCTAGAAAAATTCCTATAAAATCAGAAACTGAAATGTGACTCTGTAAAATTATTGTTATAGTCATATCACTTAGAATGGCTCAAAATTAAAATATTTCTTATAATTATTATTTAAATTGAATGTAGATTAACGAGTTGATTTGCCACTTCTATATTCGGACCGTGACGATCTCAGGTGAGTGTTCCTTATTTTCTCATTGAGTGTTTCAGTATTATTTCATATGAGTGCCCCTTATTTATTTATTGAGTATTTCGATACTATTGCATGTGAGTGCTTTTAACTTGTTTTAATAGACGTTATTTTATATTTAAATAGTGTTCATGCATGTCAATTATTATTCATGTTCACATACTAGATGCATACGGAATAAACCCAAAAGATTATAATATTGATTCTGAATAAATATCATTCAATTAAGTAACGTGACTGATTATACATAATACCTACCTGATAAATATAATGTTCATGATACTGAAAGTTACTGAGAAAATATCATTGACCGTAACACTGTACAGTCCTATTGTTTATCGTATATACGGTTACTATTACTGTTACTGTTACTGATATTGTTTACCGTGTATACGATCATTGCTACTGTATTGTACTGTTATCGTCACCTTGTCGTCCCAGTACTCTAGGTAATATGGATATTGACTGATTTAACTGAATTGAATAGATAATAAAGTAATTGAACAACTTACACCAGGATTGGGAAAATTGATGGAGGAGACAGCGTCTGTATTTTGGGTGGATCTAGGATACAGGTTGCGCAGCCGAGATACGGTTCCACTGCAGGGTTCCAGGGGATGACTGACATCCCGTATTGTTCATATTGTCATTGTTATTGACACATTGTTATTGTTATTGTTATTGACTACCTAGCGGTAGGACCTGGTTCAGCGCCAGGTGATTGGGCCGTGGTTCCGGGTATGTACGGAACCCACCTAAAGCATGGACAATGTCTCTTCCACTAATTTCAATAACTTAGGACCCTGATTGATACGTGTAGTAGGCGTAGTATGGGATGCGTCTATTACAGGTGGCAATTGGTGTTCGCTGACATAATAAATAACAAACTGAAAATCTTACATTGATATTGTAGACTGAACTTGATATATTGACTGATTGTAAACATCTAATAATACCAACGAACTGACAGTACACCTGACACCCGATTGGACATCTGATTTTGTATTGATTAGCTTTGTTATTTTCTATCCATATTTCATATGTTACTTCTGTTTTATTCCATCATATGTGTTTCCTAGTTTGCTCACATTTATATTCGCATGTATTTCCCCTTTTCTCTTATACATTCACTAGAGGTTCTGACTCCCTGGATCTGCATATTCAGATCCAGGGCTATTTATTGTTGATCAGGTATTTGGAGAGGATCATATTTACCTTGAGAAGCTGGAGTCTCTCCCTTTTGATTATCGGTATTCCTACTCTTCTATTCATATATCGCATCCTGTCACATTCCTTATTCTTACTCATATGCTATCGTTGTGTTAGACTTTATATGTATTATTGCAGTGATTTTGATTTATGGTAGAGATTTATAACTTGTTCAGGTTACTTTAGGCTTAGCGTATATACGTGGGGTATTTTCCTTGCGTATATACGTCGCCGACTCTCGTCGCGACTCCGTTTCCAATTATTTTGGGAAGCGGGACGTGACATATGGGTTTGTGAGAAAGCCACCGGGCTATGCCTTTATATACTTTGATAACCATAGAAATGCTAGAGTTATAATTCTTGACTTGGATGGTAAACATAACTAGAGAGTAGAGCTTTTCCATTACTATAGAGATAGTAGAGACTGTAGTGGTAGTGATCATGTTATGGAGAACTTAGCAGTGCCAGCGGTTGTGATTGTAGTCGAACTCATTTCAGTGAACATAGGAGGGCAGGCGAGCATCGCTATCTCTCTACCACTCTATCTCAAACAGTTACTCTTATATATGGTCTTAAATCATCTATGTTAATACATATGTTATAGATGCAGGAGCTACTTATCATATAACTGGAAACCGAAGTATTATGTCATATTTTACTCTTACCTCATACTCTAACCTTGTAGAATTATCAAATGGCTCCCACACACCGATCCAGGGTATTAGTGCTGCCACTACCACCTCTACTCTTCCTTTATCGTCTGTGTTCTATTTACCTCATTTTTCTTTATTACCATCAGTAAGTAAGATTGTCAAGGTTATAAATTGTACAGTAATATCTTTTTCTGACAAATTGTATATTTCAAGAGCTTAGTGTGACGCCCGATCCCACGGGTACGGGGACGCCACTGCGACGTATATACGCAGGTCGAAAATACCCTCGTGTATATACGCTAAGCTTCAGTACAGGCAAGAATTAGAGGCGGAAGCACAGTGGTAATACATATTCCAACAGAATAGTACAAGTACATGGTTATCACAAAAAGTGATACAATATTACAGGAATATTACATCGTTAGAAAATACAAGAGTACAATACATGAAAGGATATACATAATAAAAACTGAGAGATGCTCACGATACGGCAAGAGGGACCTCAGCAGCCAAAGAGGAGAAAATCTGAAAGAAAGAACTACGGCGGTGTCCGAGCTTCTGCTGCACTCCGATCACCACAGGAGGATCCGCTGTGCACTCTGATCAGCTACAGCAAGATTACCGGGGTCTAGACTCCAGGATCTGAACATGAGAATTTAGGGTTGTTAGCAACCCCAGCGAGTACATATTATAAAGCCAAATGGCGTGCATAACAGACACACGTGTACATGATCAAGTGATGTGGTCCAGGCATGCAGATACAGGAAATGACAAGTAATATAAGAAAAATGATAGTAAATCTGAGATCAAGTAACTACATGTATATCAATAAGTCTAAATCGAAAAAACATGCATGAAAAATGGTATAGAGAGCATAGGTTTACATAATCATGCGACCAATATATTAAACATGTGATAAATACACTAAATACGCGAGAATATAAGTATGGACAAAACTAGTTGTATAAGCTCAGATTATGGATTCATGGGGTTGATACGTCGAGGGGATAATCTAAACAAGGAAACCCTCATCTATATACCATATATCCGATGTCATCATCATCTGAATTCATACAACTTGAGTTGCCCTCAGGGTAACAGAACTAGAGTGTGTCTGAAGTAATCATCATATGCCACATAAATCACATGTCATAAGGCAAGGTGTCAACTCAAAACATAATACTATAACTGGAGAATATAAAGGTGTTGCATTTTAATTAATCCAATAATAATAGTCAGTACCGTTTGATATTTCAATCGCCTCCCTACCAGCGTCTCACATTACCGATAGTCCATACTAGAGTTTGCACTCTGTAGAACTTACCTGAGTCTGATATGTGAGTACTAGGACCCGAACAAAAGAGAGACCAAATATCACACGTTCCTAATATTATTACTGTTTGGTTGTTTTATGTTATTCATCCGATTCATATGCTTTTGTATGTGCTACCAGCACACATACATCCACTTATGAATGAGACGAGTTATTTTTGGAAACTGACAAATCTGATGGCTCATATTTATAGTGGGTCCCATCTCTGCCTGGGACTAGCTCAGGAGTACAGGCTACTGCTTCCGAGGACTTATCATTACGCATCCCATACGACACTTCAGATTCAGGCTACTGCTTCTAGGGACTTATCATTACGTGCCCCACGCGACACTTTAGATTCAGGCTACTGCTTCCGGGGACTTATCATTACACGCCCCACACGACACTTCAGATATATCACCATTATAAATATGGCATCATACCGGTTTCCATTAGTTTCCCCCACCCCAGTGTAAGTTGAGTATTTTATTATATATATTGCTCAAAGATAATGTCCATAAGTGTATACAGTATAACCATAATTTTTCAACTTACGAAAACAAGAGTGCAATACCAGGAGTATAATATCAGGAGTCACCCTTTTTCAGGGGTTCAGGAGTACAGGAGTTCAGGAGTATAGGAGTTCAGGAGTACAGGAGTACCAAATATCTGGTAATAATATAATGGTCATGTCAAGTCCCCGTAAAAGTGATAGTCATGAATATGTCACATAATACACAGGTATCTGGGTGGTAGTACCCGTCAAGAGTCACGATGTCAGGTCCAGGTCTTTGTACCACATGAAAGCATATCATATAGGGTATTAGGGTCAGGTGTCAGGTATGACATAGATCAAGTACTGGGTCTATATATCGAGTGCCGGTGTAAATACCGAGTGCCGGAGTCATAAATAATATATCAAGTGTAACATGCCAAGTGTCAGTGTAAATACTGAGTACTGGTGTAAATACCGAGTGCCGGTGTTAAATGTAGATGGCAAATATCGGTGTCAAATATAGCATGATAATTATCGGTGTCAAATATAGCATGGCAAGTGTCAGTGTCAAATATAGCATTGCAATTATCGGTATCAAATATAGCATGGCAAGTATCGGCGTCAAATATAGCATGATAATTATCGGTGTCAAATATAGCATGGCAAGTGTCGGTGTCAAGAATAGCATGGCAATTATTGGTGTCAAATATAGCATGGCAAGTGTCGGTGTCAAGTATAGCATGGCAATTATGTGTCAAATATAACATGGCAATTATCAGTGTCAAATATAGCATGGAGTCATGTACTAAAATTACAATAGCAAGTATTAGGCATATTAAAATATCCACATGTCAATATCATGTTATAAGTACAAGGGTAATTATTTTTAAATTAATAATAAGCACTCGCTTGAAACCGGGGTGAAATACCGGTTAAAAATTCGGGAAATCGGCGATCCGCACGAGGAATCCACTAGCCCGTAATTGTATATTAAATATATATATAATTATAATATATATATAAATATCAGAGAGGGAAAGAGAGAGGAGAGAGAGAGGATAGAGAAAGTTGTAGGAAGAAGAGAGAAAATAAGGTGTTTTTTAAAGGAAAATAGGAGTTAAAATGAAAGGGGGTAGGTTTGTAAAGATAGTGAAGTAATAAGGGAATTAGGGAAGGGGTATTTTTGAAATGAGGAAAAGAGTGTTTATTTAAGGAATGAAAGGGATTTGAAATGAAAGAAAGAAAGAAAGAAAAGAAGAAAGACAGAAGGAAAAGAAAGAAGAAGGAGGGGAGGGGGTGGCCGTCGGCCGGCCGGCCGACGGCGGCGGTCCTGGTGGCGGCGCCGCCACCGCCTCCGGTGGTGATGGGCACGCGCGGCCGGGGGGGAGAGGGGGGAAGTGGTTGGAGTTTGTTGGTTGATGTTGTTAGGTGTTGTTTTGGTGGTGGTGGAAGATGGTGGTGCTGGTGGTTGTGGTGATGGTTGGAGGTGATGGGGAGTTAGAGGAGGAGGAGATGATGTTGGGTTGGTTGGAGTGGTGAATTTGGTGGAGATGAGGGTGAATTTTGGAGAAGAGAAGAAGAAGGGTGATGGATTTTTGTTGAAATTGGAGGAGGAGGAAGGTTGTTGGAGGTTGAAGGAAGTGGTGGTGTGAAGAGGAGGTGTTGGGGAGTTGGTTGGGTGGCCTAGGAGTGGTCGGCGGCGGTGGTGAAGGTGGAGGCGGCGGCCATGGTGAATGCGTGAGTGGGTTATTTGGTTGAAGGAGATGAAGTTTGATTTTGGATTTTAGTTTGAATTGAATGGTGGTGTGGTGGTTTAATAGGTGATGAGAGGAGAACTGAAAAGATGGTTTAGGGGGTGATAGGGATGCGACAGCAGCCCTACGGCTGTAGGTGGCAGCTCCGGGCAGCTTTGGCAGGGATCAAGGCGCTAATTGGGGGGGGGGAATCAAAGTGAAGAAAAATAAAAAGAAAGAAAAGAAAGAAAATTAAAAAAATAAGAAAAAGGAAATAAAATAGTTTAAAAATTTTTTATTATTAACTAATTTGTTTATTATAATTTCTGATAGTATAAAGTAGGGGAGTAGAGGAGGGAAAAGTAAGAAAAGAAATCGCCGGTAAAAATATTATTATTTAAATAAGGCAAAAATTTGAATGTTTTAGAAACGTTTCAAAAAATTCTCAAAAATAGAAAATATTATTCTAAAATACATGATGAAATTAGATTGGAGAAATTCAATATAGTTTTCAAATTAAAAATCCCGAAATCTTCCGGCGATACCGGCCGACACCAGAATCGGTCAAATTTTGATAAATTTAGAAAAATCTCAAAAAATGTATTTAGATAGAAAATAGAATTCTAAGAAGTACTGTGAAAGCCGTTTCTGAAAATTCAAACCCGTTTGGAAACTAAAAATCTGGGAATCAGTCAGCAATGTCGACCGACACCAGTTTTTGGAGATTTTGCAGAAAAATTTTGAAAAATTTCAGAAAATTATAAAAATCTAAAATATTAGAAAACAGTCTCTGAAACTAAAATTGGTCAAATCGGACTACCAGAAAGTCAAATCAGGATACTGGCTGGTATCGGGTTCCCGGTCCGGGTCAGGGCTTACTCTCGATCTGAGAATTCAAATCCGATACACAAAAATATAAGTAATCACAACTCAAAAATACATACAGGAAGAAAACTGAACAATATGGTCGAAAAATTTTTAGAATACGCATCTGGGTACGTATCCGGGAACGGGTTGCTATACTTAGGATGGGGGAGAAGATGGGCATGTGATCAGTTTACAATTCTGCATTATTATATCGCATTTTCCCACCGACTTATGAATAAAATGTCGGTCTAAACAGTGTTTTGGTCTCTCTTGTAGATAATCAAGACAAGGAGGGCAAAAGGGTAATAAGAGCTTAATTACCCATTTTAGGGTAATTAAATTCGCAATTCTTGGAGGCCAAGTAAGAGATCTTCTAGAAGATACGTCGAACCTAGACTCTTGCGCACGTCAGACGAATATACGGATTAAAATACCCAAATGGAGTATACCAGGAAGGTCCTAGAACCAATACGAAGCTACGCACCAAAATCAGGGACTTATGTCCCTGGTATTGCCGCAGATCTGTGGCAATTGCCGCATTTCCACGGTAATTGGGTGGAGCCATGCGTCGATCTTCGACGCGTGGCCCCTTCTCGTCTTCTAAAACCCTTTTTCGCCTATAAATAATCCTGCAGTGGCCAAAGCGCAAGCAGTTTTTGATTTTAGGCTAGGGTTTCTATGTTTTAGTGTAGGCTAGTGTAGGTGTTCTCTTTCTTTTGTTTTGTATTTTCATTTTCTTTTTAGATCTTATAGTAGGGCAGAGAGATTCAGAGAGAGATAGAGAGGGATTGATGTAATAGATGGTGATAATCTATGTAAAGGTGCCTCCTTTCTTCTCCAATGGAATCTTCTCCATCTTCTACTTGATGCTTGGCTAACTTTTCCTCTCATGACAATCTAACTACTAACCACTAACCATCTAACCACTTACTTAATAATTCACATGAATCTACTAGCCTCTATAAGGCCTTACTCTTGCAAGAGCCATTGATGGCTCATGATGATGGATTCTAACATTCTAACATTTCTAACATCTAACCCACTAACTTGCTAACTTACAATGTCTTCTTTATTTCATGCTCACCTCTAATCGGTTTTGATGATTTAAAAGTAGCTTGCAACTTGTTATGTGGTATGGATGTGTTGTTTGAATGTAGAAGAACAATCTTATGGGCCATGTTCTGTATCGTCTCTTGAAGCGTGATGGCCGACGATCCATGTGAGACAACTATCACTAAGAGGTTAGCATGATTAGTGGAGCAATTAGTAGTTAGTAGTCATGAGTGAAAAAACACCTAGAGGGGGGGTGAATAGGTGTAAGTGCTAATCTAAGAACTAAATGCGCTAAATGCAGAAGCTAATGCAAATTTTGCAACACACTTAATACAACCAACAAGTGTAGCCGAATTCTCCGTGAAGGGCTCTGGACTAACTCCTCTTGATTCCCCTTGAATGGGTTGAGGTGCTATGTGAAGCTCTTGTGGTTAAGTACAAGTGGGGCACACACAAACAACCAAGCATATACAAGATATAGCAATATGAATTATGCAAGGCACAACACAAGCAATGAATGATATGACAATATGTATAATGCTAAGAATGGTGCTTTGCACAAATGTAAAGAGAGAGAGAGTTGAGAGACAAGTGGATCTAACGCAAACAACAAGATATGTTTCGAGGTTCGAGCCCCTAGCTCTACATCCCCGCCTACACCACCGTGTAGGATTTCCAATCCACTATAACGTCTACCGAGGACTCCCACCGAGGGAACCTTCACCGAGAAGGATTTTTACAACAAGGGAGTACCGAACTCCTCTCTCAAACACCACCTCACAACCGAGGGGTAGGCCCGTAGCCAAACAACCAACAACCAACACCTCTACCAAAGAGGGTTACAACCACCGATCTCCACCTCACACAAGAGGGAGCAAACAACAATCTCCACCTCTACCAAAGAGGGAGCAAACCAATAACCCAATTACACAACCTCAACCTCTACCAAAGAGGGAGCAACCAAGAAATCAAGGGTTTACAATAGGTGGTCTCTTTCAACCACAAACCTCTTTCCTTTTTCTTTTTCCACAAAACAAGATCCTAATAGAATAGGATAGATGATAGCTTAAGTGTGGAAAACTAAGTGTTTGGAAAACAAAAACTCAAAGAAAAATACTTGGGAAAAACTCTTGTAAATGATAGAATTGAAGAACAAAGTAAATCTCCCAAATTTCTATTTTCTTTGATTTTCCCAACCCTAAAACACCAAACCAAATTTGGAAGTTTAAAGCCCAAAAACACTTTTGAAAATTTGTTTTAAACTCTGGAAAACAGGAAATTTTTCTCTTGTAAAAACCTTGGCCAAAATCCCAAAGAATTGGGGTTTATATAGGCCCAACAGAAAATTAGCCGTTAGGCTGATGTGGCAGCCTGACAGGCTACCGGTCGACCGGCCCGGTCGACCGCCAACGGTCAGAAATGTGACTGTTGGGCAAAACACGGTCGACCGGCACGGTCGACCCAAACAAACAAAGAGTACTGCTCTCAGACCCGGTCGACCGCCCGGGTCGACAGTCCCAGAGCTGCCAAATTTGCACAGATCTGTGCACGTCGGTCGACCGACCCGGTCGACCGACTTCATCCCAAGTCGACTAGGTCAGTTTGACTAGTCGACTGGTTGAAGCCTGGAACAGAAATCTGGGTCAGAAAAACAGTGTAAAATATTTTTCTAAAAATCTTTTAAGTCTTGAAAAAAATACCCAAAAATAGTTTTATCATTTTGCATTGATATATAAACATGTGATAAAAAGTTTAGCTCAAATATCAATCAATATGAACTATTTTTGTGTTTTATCATTTTTACCAAAAATCAAAACTTGTATTTTTATCAAACTTGATTTTTCCAATAGGAAATCTGATTTTCCTAAAAACTCATGAATAGACATATCAAAATAAGTTTGTTTAAGATATGAAGCATGTATGTATATTGAACACATCTAATATACATAAAAACCATGTAAACTTGTTTTGATCAAACTATTCATGAAAACCAAATCCAAACATAAAACGTGTGTGTGTGTGTGCACTTGAGCATATCAACTATACTAAGCTTTACAAATAGATCTAAACACATTAACTAAAATAGGATACCTAAGTCTTCTTGATGACCTCCATCTTCAAGTAGACTTGCTCCAAACTCCGTGATCCATGAGCTAGGCAAGGTATGATCTTGAAGCTTGAGCCCTGGAATCATCATGAAAAGCTTCTAAACTCCTTTGTTGAAGCTAATCACCAACTAATATCTTGCTAATGATCTGAAACTTAAAATCACAAGAATATTAGTAAACATAACTACATGAGTAAATCATCATCAAAACTAGGGTGGAAAGCCTTTGGGCCAACAATCTCCCCCTTTTTGATGATGACAAAACTCATGGAGTTATATATGCATGGATTAAAGTTAAGCTTCAAAGAAGCTCCCCTTAACTCATGCATAAAAAAAAAATAGTAAAAATATGCAATGAAAGCTCATGATTCTAAACAAGAAACATGCATTAAACATATTTTTCATATTTATTATGTTTATTTGTTATGCATGAAACGCAATATATGCAAAAACTCATAAATAATTCTCCCCTTTTTGTCAATCATCAACAAAAGGGTAAACAATCAAAACAATAAAATGAGGGGTAAAAATCTTTCTCCCCTTTTTTTGTCAATCAAAAAAATAAAACAATATTCTCCCCCTTTTTGTCTAAAACAAAAACAAGGTCAATAAGGGGTGACTATAAAAACATGATATCATTAAAAATATGTCAAAGTAGCATCTTGATACCAATTGAAAGTAAACAAAGATCAATAAATGTTATATGCTATATACATTCATGAAGAGGAAGCCGCTAAGTTAGCTTCCCTACACATATGCTTTACATGAAAGAGGGATGTTAAGCCCAAATTCACATAACACACATTATGTAATGTATAAGAGGAGATGTGAAGCTCCCCCTACACACGTGTACCACATAAAGAAAAGATGTTAAGCTCCTCAATACAAGATACACTCAACATGAATCTATATGTAGAAGAGATGTTAAGCTCTCCTTGCATATAGTCAATACAAATCAAAACTTTTGTATTTTACTTTAAACAAAATTTTAGATACCAATTTAAAACACAAGATATCTTGATATCAAAAGATAGTATTTTCTTTTTAAGTCATATAAACAATTGAAATGACTATTTTCTATCATAAAGTAAGGGAGTGGAAATACAAATACCAATTGAAACATGAAAATCGAATTTTCTCCCCCTTTATGAAATACCAACACAAACTATGCGTAGGCTTGAAATAAGATACCAATTGAAAACTAAATCAATTGAAATGAAGTTGAAGCTCAAGCGCTAGCATAAACAAAATTTGTGCTCAAGATATAGAAATATAATAGCACAAATAAAACAAGTATATGTGTATGAAATAGAATGAGTACCAATCACCAATAGATGATACCAATTGAAAATATACATACACAATAAACATATGAGTATATAAAAAGGATCAAATTGATACCAATTGAAAGAGTTCAATGATACCAATTGACATAACAATAAAAACATGGTATAACTCATATAACTACCTCCCATCTCATGCACAAGTTTAAAATGATTTTCAATATAAACATACAAGGCATGGACTCCCATCCAACCTCCCGTTCAAGGTAGGGGTTTTCAAAAATAGGTTTGAAAATAGTGTACGTTTGAAAATCTCTACCAAAATGAAGAATATCGCAACTAGTTAGATAGAAAAATTTGTTAACTAGCACGAAATCCTTCAAGTAAGGAATAAAACAAAATTATTTTTCATGAAACATGAAATCCACATGATAATCAACACTCTAATCCAATTAAGCATAAATATGACTCATGAAAACAAACACATGAGTAATCAATAAATATGAGTGTACAAATAAAGTGTGAATATCATAATCATGAAAATTTTTCATTAAGCTCAATTATTCCTTAAACATGAAAAACATGAAAATTATCAAAAACTTATTTAATCTTCAAGGTATATGTATGACCTATACAAACTAAGGTATACATACATATCCAAACACAAAGAGTCCACAAAAATATATGCATGAAGGCACGTGGCTCAAAGGATGTATATGTATAATAATAGTTTGGATAAAATAGACATATACATGAAGTTAAACAATTAAACACAAAATCAAGAAAAACTAAATTTTCACCAAAATAAATTTCAATTCAAGGTATATGTATGAATTGTCAACACAATAAGTATACATACATATCCCTAAACACAATTGAGTCCATATATATAGATTTGAATGAAAGGCAAATGACTCAAGGGGTATACATGTATATCTTAAAGTTTGGTAATACAAACATATACATGAAGTGAAACACTCAATCATAAAACAAATTCAAAAATGAGAATACAAGTTTAAAATGTATGAATCATCAAAACTAGACTATACTAGCACATTAATGGATTCAAATAAGCATTCAACTCAAACATATATAGATTTATTTGTGGCCCACATATGCACAAGTATATATCATAGTCTTAATGAAAACTAACATCTAAACATATATTCAAAACATGAAGCATCAAAAAAAAGATAAAAATCAACATGAGAAGCAAAAACATGATTATTATGAATATCCACATGTTGTTAGATTTATGATGTACATGATAGCTAATCAAATATGAGAACACAAAATAATAATCCACATTAAACATGGGTGTCTCAAATACTATACATGTATGTCAAGAATCTAATTAACATGGCATTTTCATACTAATCACTAAACAATGAAACATACTATAAACTAGAATATTAAAAGCATGTAAACAATAAATAGGAGTTAGGAATCGTTACCAAAACCTAGAAGGCAACTCTCCTTATCTCCAAAACATGGTGGTCCTCTCCACCAAACTTCTCTTGAAAGTGATGCATCCATTTGATTTCCATGAAGCTCGGAACGCATCCACTCCAAGGTACCGCTACTTTCACGTCATGTGAGAGCCCACAGCTACATCAAAAATAGGAGGGGTGGTCTTTGGTACCCATACTCTTTTGGGTCCATGGGGGTTAGTACCTTCTCTAACCCAAACAAAATTCTTTGCTAAACTTATCATCAGTAATCTATCAAAACAAAATTTAACAAGGTGGCTCTTACGTCCACAATGTGTACAAGTGTACACATGAGCATACATGTGATGATGGTGTCCGTGAGGAGCATGTGTATGCCGTGTAGGGTGTGCATGAATAGATGGAACTTGTTTCTTTCGAAACAAAGTTTCCAAACGTGTATGACCAACAACACATTGGCTCAAAGTGGAGCCCAAACAATCAACCTTCTTCTTAAGAATGGATATATCATTATCAATTAAAGAAGAAGTGTGGCATGCAATAGGTGAAGTGTGTGATACTACCCTAGCATGGCAAACATATGCATCCATATTATTTTTCAAAACAATATTTTTCTTTAAATAAACTTCTAAATCATTTGAAATAGAAATAATCTTATTTTCAAAGTAACATTCTCCTTTAAAACAAAATCAACTTTTGAAGACAAATTTTCATTTTTCTTCAAAATAACATGGCAATCATTTTTAGATTTTAAAAACTCGTTTTCTTTAAGTGCAAGTTCTAATTGAGATCTCAATGAATCCCTTTCATTATAGACCTCAACCTTCTCTTGCAAAACATTGTTAAGTTTAGAAGACAATTTTTCATTTTCTTTATTTAAAGCAAAAGTCTTCTTTTTTTCAACACATTATATTTTTCTATTAATTTTTCACAAACAATTGATAGTTCTTCATTTAAAGCATGGGGATCAACAAAATCATTTGAAGAACTAGCACAATCATTACTATCTAGTTGAGATTCCGAAAGTACCTCAAGGGAGTCATTTCCTTGGATCATCAAGCATTGTGAGTCAGACTCTCCACTAGATTCCTCTTCTTGTTGGATAGGCGTTTGAAGCTTGGAGGTGGTGGTTGTTGTCAACAAATTCCACACTGCAAAGGCGGAATCAAAGTTAGAAACACGCATAAGATAATCTTTAGGCAATGTGCTTCTAATGGCCCCAAGGGCTTGTGCATTGGCCCCTATATGCTTGCTATCACTAAGGTAGAATTCCTTGGTAATGGCAAGATGAACCTTATAACCTAGGGTTTGTAGATAAATGGCCATCCTAGTCTTCCAAACAACAATATTGGAAGGGTCAAAACTAGGTGGGGTCATGAAGTCCAAGGTATAAACTATATGAGTGTAAACAAGCAAATACAAACAAGATTAGCAACCAAATGGATCTTACTCCTAAGATGTTAAGCCTAAGTATCAGGAGCACTAGCTCTGATACCAATTAAAAAACACCTAGAGGGGGGGTGAATAGGTGTAAGTGCTAATCTAAGAACTAAATGCGCTAAATGCGGAAGCTAATGCAAATTTTGCAACACACTTAATACAACCAACAAGTGTAGCCGAATTCCCCGTGAAGGGCTCTGGACTAACTCCTCTTGATTCCCCTTGAATGGGTTGAGGTGCTATGTGAAGCTCTTGTGGTTAAGTACAAGTGAGGCACACACAAACAACCAAGCATATACAAGATATAGCAATATGAATTATGCAAGGCACAACACAAGCAATGAATGATATGACAATATGTATAATGCTAAGAATGATGCTTTGCACAAATGTAAAGAGAGAGAGAGTTGAGAGACAAGTGGATCAAACGCAAACAACAAGATATGTTTCGAGGTTCGAGCCCCTAGATCTACATCCCCGCCTACATCACCGTGTAGGATTTCCAATCCACTATAACGTCCACCGAGGACTCCCACCGAGGGAACCTTCACCGAGAAGGATTTTTACAACAAGGGAGTACCGAACTCCTCTCTCAAACACCACCTCACAACCGAGGGGTAGGCCCGTAGCCAAACAACCAACAACCAACACCTCTACCGAAGAGGGTTACAACCACCAATCTCCACCTCACACAAGAGGGAGCAAACAACAATCTCCACCTCTACCAAAGAGGGAGCAAACCAACAACCCAATTACACAACCTCAACCTCTACCAAAGAGGGAGCAACCAAGAAATCCAGGGTTTACAATAGGTGGTCTCTTTCAACCACAAACCACAAATCCAGGGAAAACAGGGAATTTTTCTCTTGTAAAAATCTTGGCCAAAATCCCAAAGAATTGGGGTTTATATAGGCCCAACAGAAAATTAGCCGTTAGGCTGATGTGGCAGCCTGACAGGCTACGTCGACCGGCCCGGTCGACCGCCAACGGTCAGAAATGTGACCGTTGGGCAAACACGGTCGACCGGCACGGTCGACCCAAACAAACAGAGAGCACTGCTCTCAGACCCGGTCGACCGCCCGGGTCGACCGTCCCAGAGCTGCCAAACGTGCATAGATCTGTGCACGTCGGTTGACCGACCCGGTCGACCGACTTCATCCCAAGTCAACTAGGTCAGTTTCACTAGTCGACTGGTTGAAGCCTGGAACAGAAATCTGGGTCAGAAAAACAGTGTAAAATATTTTTCTAAAAATCTTTTAAGTCTTGAAAAAATAACCCAAAAATAGTTTTATCATTTTGCATTGATATATAAACGTGTGATAAAAAGTTTAGCTCAAATATCAATCAATATGAACTATTTTTGTGTTTTATCATTTTTACCAAAAACCAAAACTTGTATTTTTATCAAACTTGATTTTTCCAATAGGAAATCTGATTTTCCTAAAAAACTCATGAATAGACATATCAAAATAAGTTTGTTTAAGATATGAAGCATGTATGTATATTGAACACATCTAATATACATAAAAACCATGTAAACTTGTTTTGATCAAACTATTCATGAAAACCAAATCCAAACATAAAACGTGTGTGTGTGCACTTGAGCATATCAACTATACTAAACTTTACAAATGGATCTAAACACACTAACTAAATTAGGATACCTAAGTCTTCTTGATGACCTCCATCTTCAAGTAGACTTGCTCCAAACTCCGTGATCCATGAGCTAGGCAAGGTATGATCTTGAAGCTTGAGCCCTAGAATCATCATGAAAAGCTTCTAAACTCCTTTGTTGAAGCTAATCACCAACTAATATCTTGCTAATGATCTGAAACTTAAAATCACAAGAATATTAGTAAACATAACTACATGAGTTAATCATCATCAAAACTAGGGTGGAAAGCCTTTGGGCCAACAATGAGTTTTCTTTCATAGTTTTCTTCTCGCTTTTTACTTTGCTTTAAAAATCATTTCTAAAATCTTGTATCATTTTCCCATTGTTGTCTTCACCGCTTTCTTAGTTCGTCTTTGTTTCATTTCTTTACCATAAGCTTCATCTTCTTTACTATTTTGTTTTCTATACAACTTCTCTTTTACTTTCACAACGCCGCTTTTATCGCATCTCCTCGCCTACCACTTTCTAGATTTCTTTTCCTTTTCTTTTTCTTTTTCATTCTTTAAACAAAGAAGAACTGTTAACAAAACACGTGAATAAAGACGGTTAATGTTTCTATCGCCTCCCATCCCTGTGAATTCAACCCGTTGAGCCAATGCTATAACGGAAGTATCGAGGGAACATTAGCACACATAAGCTTTACATTGATCTCATAAAATACACCTTTTTGAGTGCTTGTTCCGTCCCGATCAAATTTTTGGCGCCGTTGTCGGGGACGGGAATGATTTTGATTTCACGTTTTTATTAACATTGTCTTCTCTATTTTGGTGTGTAGGTCACAATTTATAGGAACTGAATATTGCAGAATAACCATTAGCACTTCAGCTCCCTGCTCTAGAAAGCAGGGGCCCAGATTCCAAAGTAATGCCGCACAAAAGCGACTTTAGTCGAGCTTCCGCGGCCAATTTGTAGCATTTGTGTATTTTGTTATGCTGGAATGTATATATTGTAATAGCTAGTGGATTTGTGCTGCTATTTTTCTGCTTTGATTGCCTACACACCGCAATAAACTAAAGAATTAAAATACGATATTTGGACACTTTTAAAACGGTTTAGACATTTGCATTTAGGCACGTGTCAATTCAATTCCAATATACTGTATTTTGTTCTGTTGTTGTGATTTGAATTGAGGTGTACATATGGCATTACATATAGCATAGGACAAACAAGTGGGTGATTTATCGCTTTGTGTTATATTCTTGTCTATATTGTACACTTGCACGAATTGAACTAAGGATAAAACTTATACAAGATAAGGTGGGGATTTCATTACCCTTCCTTAACCCAAAAATCACCTCCCCACTCATACAACCCAAACCCTAATAAAAATTGATAGACGTTGGCCCCTAGGGACATCTCGGACTCATTAAGAGATTTACCGAGGGTAGAACTTGTTTTGAATCTTACTCTGGTGAAATCGGTGTCTAAGGTCACCAGTGTCTAAGGTTGGGGATTAAGAGGTTACGCCTCGAAGATATCGTAGTTTGGCGTAATTAAGGCCCGTTGCTTACGCACGGATACCTCCCACCGTATTTTACCCCTACCTGACCGATTAGCTTGTGGTCGGATTCAAGCAACAACCTCTCTCGGGTAATCGACCAGTTAGGAGTCGTCTAGGTCAACCTTAATATAGGCTTGGTTTTGATATTTTCTTTCTTTTTATTTGTTGTTTGATTTTTTTTGTTTGTGATTATTTGTGAAATGGAATTCATCAATAACAATTCTTTCAATCCGAATATGAATTCATATTTCACACCGACCCCATTTGTTTCGGATAATTCCAACCTAGTTTTTCGCAATATAAACCAACCAAATACACCGGGTTAGACTTATCCGAATCAATACAACTCATACCCACAATCTTATGACTATAATTTTCAAAATAATTTCAACTCTTCACAGAGTCAATGGGATTCACCTCCCCCGAGTTAAATTTTCAACCTCCTTGTCCACCGTGTCCACCTTGTCCATAATTTATACAGTATTCATTCTCTGATTTCGCTTCCTATACTCTTTTTCTGGACTTCCCATTGAAGAAAATTCCGAGTTAGAAAAGAGTATAGAAGCCAACCTACAAGAGGCCGAGCGACAACGTCAGAAAATGTTGGCCTCTCCAATTTCACAATATTTTCAAGAGTTTTACTCAGTTTCACCTCCTCATAATGAACAACCTTTTGCCCTGAAAACGAGTAAGGAACTCTTGTGTGACTTCAAGCTTCAATCTCAAAACATGTTGGACTCACAATCTTCACTATCTTTTAAAACCAAGATTCTTATATTCCCTTTCTGGAACATCCACTTGCAAAAAAATCAAGTTTAGAAAAGAGTATAGAAATCTTTCAGGACTCTACATTATAATTTCAAAAATCTTCTTCTCAGTCTATTGATAAGTTGGAAACACAATTACGTAAATTGATCAACATTTATAAGAATGAAAAAATTCTCTCTTCTCCCTTTTGACCAATTCAAATATCTCTAACTCTATCAATTTGACCCATGACTCTTGTTGTTTTGAAAACCAAGATTCCTACACTCCTTTTCTAGAACAACTACTTGAAGATACATCACATATAGAAAAGACTATATAAGTCTTAAAAGAGTCCACTCTATAATTTCAAAAATCTTCTTCTCAGTCTATTAAAAGGTTGGAAATACAATTGAGTCAATTGGTTAGCATTTATAAGAATGAGGAAACTCTATCTTATCGACCTTTGACCAATTCAGCTATCCCTAACTCTATTGATCTGACCCAGGACTCTTGTCATTTTAGATACCAAGATTCAATTTCAGCACACCCATCTGAACTTGACCATACTTCAAATGTTGAAAATCCCATTGACATTTTGCAAGTTATCCTTTTCCTGAAATTGAACTTGAGCATGAATATGATCCTGAACTTCAACTTGGTAATTCAATTTCACTTCCTGATTCAATATTGACTGAGGTGTTTTTACCTGACTTCAAGTCTTTTCCCGAGTCAATATTGGATCCAGTGCCAGTCTATTGTGAAATTGAATCACCAATCTTTTATGATCATCATATTGAACTTGACCAATTTATACTTTTGAAAGTCCCATTGATAAATTAGCAAGTTCTCATTTTTATAGAATTGAACTCAATGAGGAATGTGACTTCGATTCTCAAATTTGTGATCCAGTTCAACTTTCTAAATCAATATTGACTCCTATTTTGTTACCCAATTTGAGCAACATTTTAGAGTCAGTTTTGATTCTCATACCTGTCATTCTTGAACTTGAATCACTAATCTTAGAAAGTCACATTCCATCATGGGAAAATGAATGTGGACTTGAGTTCATCTTCTTGATTTGGACCCACTTCCTGAACCAATCTCGACTCGCGAACCTTTACTTGACTTAAGTCTTTTTCCTGAGTCGGTATTAGGTCCTGTACTTCCTGAGTCCAAATCAATCATTCCATTCTGGGACAAGGGTCTTGATGAATTTGACTCTGAAATTATTTTAAAATTTCAAAAATTAAATAGGGTTAAATTCTCAATAAAAATCATTAATATATACATCATTCTAGTTGGTTGTATTATAGAGGTCTCTGGTGAGTTCCTCCGGATTCCACACACATTAGATTAGGCCGCATTTCATGGACCAATCAGACCATCACTGAAACCACCACCTTGAGGTGAATTTTCCTTCCCTCTCTATTTGTTTCATGCATACATACATCACGATGCATTAAGGACAATGCATGAGATAAGTGTAGTGGAGGGTTTACTAACGTAGAGTTTTTAGATTTTCTTTCTTTTACACTTCTTTTAGGATACTTTTAGAGATCTTCCCTTTTATATAGGAATTTTCTCCTTATTTAAAATTTTTTTGAAATAAGAGACAAAGTTTTGATCTATTTTAAGAAAATTAAGATGATTTTAGAAATTAAGAAAGTCTTAGTTATGACATCTTAAACCTAATCGAAATAATGAATCTTATTTAAAATTATAGATTAAGTAAGATAAATTGGAGAGATAATTTTATCTTGAATTTTTTGCTTTAGATAGTATGCACTTCACACTTACACAATTTTTGGGATGGATACAAAGACCTAAAATGCCATAAAATATATATAAAAAAAGAAATAAATAAATAAATAAATAAATATATAAAAAATCACTTATTAAGCTGGATAATTATGCCTCAAGAAGCATGATTATTCACACCTAACAGTGGTCAAAAGAAACAAATAATCCCCTTAGTTTGTGGCCTTGTTTACTCGAGTCTTTAAACCCGAGGGATGTTTTCTCATCTGGTGCCCTAAAACCATCTGGTCTGAGGGTCATCGGTTAAAGGCTCACTACCCGGGTAAATTAGAAAGCCTAAGAAAGCTAAAGGAAAAAAAGAAGAAAAAGAAAATATATATAAATAAATGGCTTGATGATTAGAGTTGAAATCCAGAAATTTTCACTATCACAATGTGCATATTATCTAGATTTTATGAAAGATAAAATATTCAATCCAATTTTGAATTCTTACCTTAATTGAAGACAAGATCTTGCATAGAGACTAAGTTTAAGGAAGAATAATTTTTGGTGGACTTATGACCTTAGATCACTTATATTTTTGCAAAAATATTTCGTAAACTTGTCTCTCTTTCAAAATGCGTTTTCAAAATACTAACATTTGTCTTCTTTCTTTATGGATTTTGTGGGTGCAATCCGCTGAAAACCCTCAGGAGACAAAACTCCTCTTCTAGGGGTAACCTAGATGTTTAACGGCTTGTTGCACATGCTCAGTGCAATCGCGTCACCTGCGAAAGTGGTGTAATAACATGTGTGTAGTATAGTTTTTCTTTTCTTTTTTTGCTCGGGACGAGCAAAAGATAAGTGTGGGGGTATGATTAGTCTACAATTCTGCATTATTATATTGCATTTCCCTACTGATTTATGAATAAAATGTTGGTCTAAACTGTGTTTTGGTCTCTCTTATAGATAATCAAGATAATGAGGGCAAAAGGGTAATAAGAGCTTAATTAAACCCATTTTAGGGTAATTAAATCCGCAATTCTTAGAGGCCAAGCAAGGGATCTTCTAGAAGATACGTCGAACCTAGACTCTTGCGCACGTCAGACGAATATATGGATTAAAATACCCGAAATGGAGTATACCAGGAAGGTCCTAGAAGCGACATGAAGCTATGCACCAAAACTAGGGACTTATGTCCCTGGTATTACCGCGGATCCGTGGCAATTGCCGCATTTCTGCGGTAATTGGGTGGAGCCATGCGTCGCGTGGATTTTCGACGTGTGGCCCCATCTCGTCTTCTAGAACCCCTTTTTCGCCTATAAATAGCCCTGTAGTTGGCCAAAGCGCAAGCAGTTTTTAATTTTAAGTTAGGGTTTCTATGTTTTAGTGTAGGGTAGTGTAGGTGTTCTTCCTTTCTTTTCTTTTATATTTTCATTTCCTTTTTAGATCTTGTAGTAGGGCAGAGAGATTCAGAGAGAGATAGAGAGGGATTGTGTAATAGATGGTGACAATCTATGTAAAGGTGCCTCCTTTCTTCTCCAATGGAATCTTCTCCATCCTCTACATGATGCTTGACTAACTTTTCTTCTCATGGCAATCTAACTACTAACCACTAACCATCTAACCATTTACTTGATAGTCCACATGAATCTAATAGCCTCTGCAAGGCCTTACTCTTGCAAGAGTCATTGATGGCTCATGATGATGAATTCTAACATTCTAACATTTCTAACATCTAACCCACTAACTTGCTAACTTTTAATGTCTTCTTTATTTCATGCTTACCTCTAACCGGTTTTGATGATTTAATAGTACCTTGCAACTTGTTATGTGGGATGGATGTGCTGTTTGAATGTAGAAGAATAATCTTATGGGTCATGCTCTGTATCGTCTCTTGAAGCCAAGGACTAGTGATGGCCGACGATCCATGTGAGGTAACTATCACTAAGAGGTTAGCATGATTAGTGGAGCAATTAGTAGTTAGTAGTCAGAGTTTTCTTTCATAGTTTTCTTCTCGCTTTTTACTTTGCTTTAAAAATCATTTCTAAAATCTTGTATCATTTTTCCATTGTTGTCTTCACCGCTTTCTTAGTTCGTCTTTGTTTCATTTCTTTACCATAAGCTTCATCTTCTTTTCTATTTTATTTTCTAAACAACTTCTCTTTTATTTTCACATCGCCGCTTTCATCGCATCTCCTCGCCTACCACTTTCTGGATTTCTTTTCCTTTTCTTTTTCTTTTTCATTCTTTAAACAAAGAAGAACTGTTAACATAACACGTGAATAAAGACTGTTAATACTTCTATCGCCTCCTGTCCCTGTAGATTCGACCCGTTGAGCCAATGCTATAACAGAAGTATCGAGGAAACATTAGCACACATGAGCTTTACATTGGTTTCATAAAATACACGTTTTTGAGTGCTTATTCTGCCCCGATTAGCATGACATAAGTGAAACAGATTGTATGAGCTAGAATTGACAACCGATCAAGTGACCTACATCAGCATTTCTTCAGCATTGAACTACCACTATCAATTAGGTCATCCTTCTCTAACTACACTAAAACTTTTTGTTCCTGATTTAGGTCAGGTTTTCATTCTTAGAGTATGAATCTTGTCAGTTAGAAAAACACCATCTGTATCTTACCCTAGTCAAGTCAACAAGAAGGTTGATAAGCTATTTGATTTAATTCATTCTGATATATGGGGTCCATGTCTACTACCTTCAAAATTGAGGTTTAGGTATTTTGTTAGCTTTATAGATGATTATTCTCGAGTCACATGGATATATTTGTTAAATTTCACTCTGAGGTGTTTACCACATTTAAAGTTTTTTATTCAGAGATATAAAATTAGTTTAATTCTAGCATTAATATTTTGAGATCTGATAATGCTAAAGAACATCTGGACAACACCTTTAGTCAGTTTCTGGAGCAAAATAGAATCATGCATCAATCCTCTTGTGTTTACACTCCTCAGCAGAATGAGGTAGCTGAACGCAATACCTACTTGACATTGTTAGGACTTTTCTATTTCATAGATAGGTACCAAAAGAATTTGGGGCGAGGCTAAATCGAATGTCATCCTCTGTATTGCAATATAAAATCCCATACTCCATCCTATACCCCGGTGTTGATTATTCCATCTGCCTTCAAAAATATTTGAGTCTCTCTGTTTTGTCTATAATCATAGTCCTCATAAGACAAAACTTGATTTTATGTCTCTTAAAAGGATTTTTCTTCGCTACTCTAGAACTCAGAGAGGCTATAAATATTTTGTCCCTCTATCGGTTGATATATCTTCTCTGCAGATGTAACCTTTTTTGAGTCTAAACCTGGGGTTTCACATCTTCTTCTGCACCAGAGGATGGCTATGATTACATATTATATCAAGAGACATTACTCAATAGTAGTGATTCCGCATCTGAAGCTGTGACTAGTAAAAATTCACTTCGATTTTAGGATCCGCTTCAGACCTATACAAGATGAACAACTCGTGCTCTTGTGCCACCGCTAGCCTTAGTACCAAGCCCTGCGCAAGAATCAAGTAAGACTGTCATCGCTCAATTACCTGATAATTTTACTACTAATGATCTTCTCATTGTACTTCAAAAAGGCAAACACACTTGTACTCAACATCCTCTTTCCAATTTTATTTCTTATTCTCATTTATCCTCTTCTTTTCGTTCATTTATTTCATCTTTGGACTCATGCTCAGTTCCCTAAGAATGTGTCAGAAGCACTGTCTATTCCAGGTTAGATTCAGACGATGCAGGAGGAGATAATGGCTTTAAAGCAGAATAGGGCTTGGGAGTAGGTCACACTTCCACCTGGAAGAAAGTTGTTGGGTGCAAATAGGTTTTTACTGTCAAGTTAAAACCCCGACGGGTCTCTGGCTTGCTGAAAAGTGAGATTGGTTGCCAAGCGTTACTTACAGGTGTATGGGCTTGATTGTATAGATACCTTCTATCTAGTCGCGAAGATGATATCTCTGTGAATCATGGTGTCATTGACAGCGACTTACCACTGGCCACTTCATCAGTTGGACATCAAGAATGTCTTTCTCAATAGTATTCTTGATGAGAAGGTTTACATGGAGCAACCATCAGGCTTTGTTGCTCATGAGAGTGTGCGTAGAAAATTTGCAAATTGAAGAAGTCACTCTATGTCTGAAACAGTCTTCGAGATCTTGATTTGAGCGCTTTACATTAGTAATTTAGGAGTTTGATCTCCATCGAGCAAAGAAAGATCACTGTGTTTTTTAGCGGATACAGCATGGGAAGAGGATACAACTAATTGTATATGTGGATGATATTGTGATCATAGAAGATGACACAAAGGGTATTAATAGCCTGAAGAAGTACTTACAAAAGCACTTTCAGATCAAAGATCTTGGATCCCTAAAGTACTTAGGCATTGAGATGGCCAGGTCCAAGAAGAGTATTCTTTTATCATAGAGGAAATATGTACTTGACTTGCTTCAGAGGCTAGGATGCTAGTATGCAGGACTATTGATTCTCTGATGGATGTGAACACGGCTACTAACAGATCAGGGAGAGCTTCTTGAGGTTGTTGGAGGTATATGAGTGGTTAGGAAAATAAACTACCTAATAGTAACCAGACTGGACATCACATTTGCAGTCAATGTAGTGAGTCAATTTTTATCAGCACCGAGAACTATCCACTTGAAGGCAGTAATGAAGATTTTGAGGTATCTGAAGAAAGCTCTAAAGAGAGGGCTTCTCTATTCAGATAAGGGACACATCCGAATAGTAGGCTTCTCTGATGCAGACTGGGTAGGATGTCCTTTTGATAGGATATTGTGTCTTTTTGAAAGAAATATTGTGTCATGAAAAAGTAAGAAGTAAAGTGTGATTTCTCGATCTAGTGCAGAGTCAAAGTGCAGACGATGGCAAATATGACATTAGAGCTAATCTGGATTAGAGATTTATTAACAGAGATTATTTTTCCCCTAGCGTGGCCCATCAGACTATATGGCGACAACAAGGCAGTAATACACATTGTTGAAAATGACGTGTTTCATAAGAAAACCAAACACATTGAGGTTGATTGTCATATAGTTCGTAAAAAGCTTGAGGCAAATATCATTGAGGTGAAACATGTAGCATCAAAACACCAGTTAGTAAATCTTCTATTTGTGACAAGCTGGACATGTATGATATATATGCTCCAGTTAGAGGAAGAGTGTTATGAAATATGATTTATATAATGAGTGATATATGAGTTGTATTATGAGTAGCATAGGAGTATGAGTAGATTTAGATTTCTTATATCTATAAATATAATTGAGAAGAGAGATGGAGCTCCAACCAACTCTTTCTTTTTAAAATCTCTAATTCTACTTTGATAGTACTAAACAAAAAAGTCTGCTACCACGTCCTTGGATTGCTAAAGGCAATGGAGGCAGGGCACGCATTCGGAGAACCTATTGTAGGCCATTTTTTAGAGATAGCTAAGAGAGCACACCAATGACATTTTAGTGACAACCGCATGACTATATGTATCTGTGATGGATAAAACTCTGTCACAAGCAACTGAACGCCCCGATCGAATCTGTCAGAGCACACAGAGAAGGAAGACGACTTTCTAGTTAAGAGCATCGGCGTGGTGCTGACCTAAGACTCTTGGGCATGAGAATCAATAGTCGGTAAGAAGGGAGGGTCGACAGAGAAAAACTGTCGGCGTAGTCGTGGTGGACTGGCAGAGAAAAACTGTCGGTGTGATGTGATATATACTCTGAGAATTAGGAAAGTGACCTCCTTCTCGTTAGAGAAGGAGATTATTTATACCTGACAGAGACGATGGAGTGGATGTGGATAAATGCAGATCTTCAACTGTTTGGTTTAAATCTGCTGATACTTGTAACCGCCAAGATCATATCCATGAAGTTAGGATTGGTGTGCTGGAGGGGTGATCTGTTGCTAATTTCAACTGCTTGCTGAGTTGTAAGGCGGTTCTGAATAAGGAAGAGGATAGAGTCGCGTAACAGATTTTGCGTCTCGAAGAAACTTGTCTCGATCTGTTCATGGTGATGGATAGGGTCGTCATGTGGAGTGGTGTTCGGTTCGGAGTCGAGTCGGCTCTGAGTGGTTGTATGACTTCGGACTCTGGGGCGAGAGATGTCTTCGAAAGACAGTATGACTTTGGAATTGTGGTTGAGAGCTGTCGTCGAATTTGGGCGTGGTTGAGATTCCGGAATGGGGACCCTTAGAGCTTCCCCATGTTCCGGCCACTGAATGTTGGAAAGAGAGAAGTATTGCTGAGGAAGTTGACAAGGATCGTCGAGGGGTCGTCGAGTGATCGCCGAGGAAGTCGATGACAAAAGACGAAGGAAGCAGCAGCCAGGAAATAGCCAAACAGCAGCAGAACAGGTGTTCCGGTCGACCGGCCCCGGTCGACCGCCCGCAGTAGCAGGTGCTCGGTCGACCGGCCCGGTCGACCGACGTGCACAACATGCACGAGGATGGAGCTCGGTCGACCGCCCGGTCGACCGACAGAAAGTACCCAACTCTCTGTTGGGCGCCCGGTCGACCGGTGGAAGGGGTCGGTCGACCGCCCGGGTCGACCGACAAGTGGGTGAGGGCAGAAACTACAGATTTAAAAACCGTGTTGTATAAATACGGGTTTTTTCTAGGGTTTGACTAATACTGATAATGCTAAGAATTCTGGAGCTCTTTTGAGATTAGAGAAGCTGCTAACATTGTAATTTTTTTCCAAAAGTAATAAACCTCTCTTTTGATTGCCCCGGGGACTTAGGCATTGAGGCCAAACCTCGTTAGATTGTTTGTTTGCGTGTGCTTTCTCTGGTGTTTGGTATTTGTGCGGTTTTGTGATTGTTCTTCGTGCTTGGGAGATTCAAGGATTCCTCATCAGGTTGTTGTCATAGTCGCAACACTGAATACATGCCATAATCCTGACATGGGTCAAATTTTCACCACTACAGCATTACATAGAAAGAGACCACCGCAGTTGCAGCCATTTGACGCATCCCTACTTTACTCTTAATGGTAGGAACAGGCCGCGATTCCCCTTTCACTAATTCACCGCAACAGTCAAGTCACCTTCGAGCCCCCATTTTAGAATGTAATTCAGAACAAGCAATTCTCAATGCTTCATTGGCAGCCAAGATCTCAGTAATGGCAGTGTCAGATTCAACCTGCACCAATGTAGTTAACATGCTTCAAAGCCCCGCCAATATTAACCTTAATCCAACACAACATCCTCTTCCAACATTAAACAGACCTCAGTGACTGCCTGAGTACTACCTGCAGGTTCAAATCCTAAAGTTATAGGGAATTGATCAATCATAATTTTTCCAAACACATTCGCCTTATCCAAAATAAGCTCACTGTTGAAAAGATTAGACAGTTTGGCTATGTCGCATCAACGCCATATCTGACACGAGCAATATCCACCCATATGCCTTTCTTTTTCAACAAAATCTGACTTTCAATTTCGCAAGTGGAAAGCACATCCATGGACCATGAAACAAAGCTTACGAATGGAGGTCCCCTTTGAATAGCTCAGTCTCTCTTTAAAGATCACGAACCTGACTTGAACCTTTGTTTCCTTTCCAACTATGAGTAGAAACTCAAGTGATCATACCTAACGACTAGTTAACTGTTCAAGTCCCTATTCATGTCTTTTGTACGTCTTCCCTTGCAAACATTCTTTGATAATTCATTGTCATTATACTGATAAATTCTGATAATGGCATGACCCCGAAATCAAAGTAGAATGGACCTCATAGGGAACAGTTCATGCCAGAAGATTTATTAAAGACTCTCCCTCAATTGCTAAAGGCCATTGTAAAAAAAATAATGATTATTAGATTATGGCCATCAAGGTGCCCTGAGTTCAACCTGGCTGAAGTTGTGCTTGAGCTGCCTTCTTCATTCAATCACCAGGATCCTGTTGGCGTGAAGATCAACGTCACAACAGAATCTTGTTCTAGATAGCAATAGAAAAAAAAAACAACAAAATAGAAAGAGAGAGAGGCAACACAGATGAACACTGAGATTTACGTGGAAAACCCAAAAGGGAAAAACCACGGGTTGAGCTTGAGGCTCGGAAGAGGCTTCACTATGGTGGAATCAACAAAAGGGATACAAGGCACTTGGCACACCCGACTACGCCGACTTCCACACAACTCTCACAACTTAAAATTCTCTTCAACACAAGAGACTTTCCCTCACACTCTCTATGCTTTTAAGAGAACAAGTGAAGAAGATGCTTGATCAAGTGATCTTTCTACAACAATGAGCTTGCCTATTTATAGGCCTTTAATGACGCTTCGTCTCCTTGACCATTCAAAGATATGCATGTACCTCTACAACTTCCGTGTAGAATATCAAGCCCAAAGTATGACTGCACCATGCTCGAAGAAGACCGCACCATATCCGAAAAGTCACACGCAGAATTGCGCAACAATAAATGAGTTGGAAATTGAGCCAACTCCAACAATCTCCACTTTGGCGAGATGTCCAAATCTTCAGAGATGACACAACACTCTGGAACAACTGTTGCTCATTCATGAGCAATTCATCACCTTGATGAGCACCAACTCACCTTCCTGCACCTCTGGTGGCTAGGTGCACATGCCAACTAACAGCTCTTCATATTTAGTAAGCTTAAGCAATGCTTGAACTTCTCAGCCGTAACTGGTTTTTTAAGAAGTCAGAAGCATTCTCGTCTGTGTGAACTTTTTTCACCTCGACTTCTCCATTGTTGAGCCAATCTCGAATCTGATGATAACGGACTTCAATGTGTTTTGACCTTGTATGAAAGACCTAGTTCTTTGCAAGACAAATGGCACTCTGACTATCACATTGAATTGTTACAAAAGCTTGCTGTAACCCCAAATCACTTGCCAAACCCTTGAGCCATATAGCTTCCTTGGCAGCTTTTGTCAAAGCCATGTACTCCGCTTCAGTAGTAGACAAACACTAACCTTTTGGAGCATAGATCTCCAAGATACTGGTCCTCCACCACAAGTGAAAACATAGCCTGTAGTAGACCTTCGCTTGTCCAAATCTCCAGCATAATCGGAGTCAACAAAACCAGTGATGCACGCGTCGTCATGTTGTCTTTCAAACATAATGCTTTTGTTTCTGGTGCCCTTTAAATACCTGATAATCCAGTTGACAGCTTGCCAATGCTCTCTTCCTGGATTTGACATATACTTTGACACCACGCTCATAGCTTGATCGAGATCTGGTCTTGTGCACACCATCGCATACATTAAGCACCCAACAGCGCTTGCATACGGAATTTTCTTCATCTCTTGAACTTCATCATCAGTAGACGGACTTTGCTTTGCACTTAAATTGAAATGTGCAACCAATGGAGTGGATACGGGTTTAGCATTTACCATATGAAACTTCTCAAGCACCTTTCCGATATATTTGCTCTGAGAAAGATATAACCTCATGTTATCCCGGTCTCTCTTAATCTCCATTCCAAGGATCTTCTTGGCGGCACCAAGATCCTTCATGTCAAATTCTGAACTCAATATTTCTTTGAGTTTATTTATCTTTGACGTATCCCGACATGCAATCAACATGTCATCCACATAAAGCATTAAGATGATTATGTGACCATCATCAAATGTGTGTAGTAGACGCAACAATCATACTTACCTCTCTTGTAGCCATTCTGGAGCATGAACGAGTCGAAGCGTTTGTACCACTGCCTCGGAGATTGCTTGAGTCCATATAAAGACTTCTTAAATCTGCATACATGATTTTCAACATATCCTTCTGGTTGTGTCATATAGATAGTTTCCTCCAAATCTCCGTGAAGAAATGTCGTCTTCACATCAAGCTGTTCTAGCTCCATGTCATGCTGTGCTACAAGAGATAGCAACACCCTAATAGATGTATGCTTGACCACTGGAGAGAATATTTCATCATAATTGATTCCCTCTATTTGTGAGAACCCCTTTGCAGCTAACCTTACTTTGTAAGTAGGTGCCTCCGTCTCACTTAAGCTTTCTTTCTTCCGATAAATCCACTTGGAACCGATGATCCTTTGATCTTTGGGTTTAGGAACTAACTCCCAAATAGAGTTCTTGTGAAGAGATGTCATCTCTTCCGACATAGCAGCCATCCATTCTTGCCGCTCTTTATTTTCTAAAGCTTCTTTGAAAGTTGATGGATCTTCTTCGCTAATTAAAAGTGCATAGAAGGCCTCATCCTCCCAACCTAACTGTTGAGGGGGCTTGATAACTCTTCTTGGTCTTGTCTGTGCTATGCTCATAGGTTCTTCATGAACCTCTTCAGCTTGTTGTTGCTCCTCTGGCGGCTCCACCTCAGCTTGATTCTCTGCAAAGGAATCTTCTGTTGAAAAAGGAATTTCAGTATAATGATTTTCTTTACAAACCTCGTCTTTTCCAGTAGCTTCAGCTCCAAGCCTTTCATCAAACACAACATCTCTACTCAATACCTTCTTCTTGTTCTTCGGATCCCAGAGTCTGTATGCCTTCACTCCCTTCTCGAAACCGAGGAAAATGCATTCGAGTGACTTTGGCTTCAACTTGTTTCGTTCATCACTGGGGATATGAACATACGCCTTGCATCCAAAAACTTTTAGAGTAGAATAATCGATGTCCTTATCGGACCAAACTTCCTCTGCACATTTGGAATCCAGCAATTTTGATGGTGACCTGTTAACCAAGAAAGCAGCATGGTTAACAGACTCTGTCCAAAAAGATTCAGGCAATCCTGCATGAAGTCTCATGCATCTCTCTCGCTCCATGAGAGTTCGGTTCATTCTTTCTGCTGTGCCGTTTTGCTGTGGAGTCTTCTTCACTGTGAAGTGACGAATGATACCTTCTTTCTTGCAGAACTCCAAGAATCTGCCATCTCGATATTCACCTCCATTGTCACTGCGCAAGTACTTGATCTTGCGCCCAGTTTGATTCTCTACTTCGGCCTTCCATTCTTTGAACTTCAAAAAAACTTCAGATTTCTCCCGCATGAAGTAGACCAGATCTTCCGTGAATGATCATCCATAAACGTGACAAAATAGCGAGCACCACCATGAGATTTTGTCGGTGCCGGCCCCCATACGTCGGAGTGAATGTAGTTGAGAACCTCCTTAGCGCGATTCTCCTTTTTATAGGCTTGAATGATACCTTGCATTGCTTTCCAAGTACACAGTACTTGCAGAAGTCCAGCTTGCAAGACTCCATATTCTTTAGCAGTTTCCTTTTGTGAAGCTCCTCCATGGCTCGCTCACTCATATGGCCAAGACGTAAATGCCATAATTGAGTTGAATCTTCATCTAAACTTTTCGGCGTGGATATAGCAGCTCCACCCGAAATAGTATCTCCCTTAAGCTTGTACAAATTGTTGGGAAGTTTCTCACCTCGCATGACCACCAATGAGCCCTTGCAAATCTTGATCTTTCCTCCACCGGAAGAGTAGGTGAGGCCGAGTGCATCAAGAGTCCCGAGAGAGATCAGATTCTTCTTGAGAGTAGGAACATGTCGCACATTTCTAAAAGTACGTATGATGCCGTCATACATCTTTATTTGCACAGTGCCTATGCTGATGATCTTGCATGCGACATTGTTCCCCATGAGAACTTCACCTCCATCCTTCTTCTCGTATGTATCAAACCAATGTTTGTTTGCACACATATGGAAGGTACAACCAGAATCAAGAATCTATAAGTCTGAAATTGGTTTACCCGAAGAAACAGAGAAAAGTTCACCTTTGTTTTCTGTGGTGAGAGCGGCCATAGAAGGATTCTCACACTTCTTCCCTTCCTTCTGATACGCCTTGAACTTTCGGCAATGTTTCTTGATGTGTCCCTTCTTGTGGCAGTAGTAGCACTCCACATCCTGCTGTTCCTGGACTTTAATCTCCAGCGGTTGTCCGTTCCCCTTGTCTTTCTCCTTGGATCGTCCCCGTTCATTTGATCCTTTGACGAGTAGACCTTCATTCTTCAAGTCATTACTTGTGCTTTTGTTCATCTTGACATGAGAGATAATGTTTTGGACAACCTCCTCGAACCGAAGAGTCTCTTTGCCGAACATGAGTGTGGTTCGAAAATGCTTGAAGGATGATGGCAAGGACCGTAGTAAAAGCAAAGCTTTGTCCTCCTCCTCGTACTTGACCTCAACTCACAACAAATCGTTAATGCAACGATTAAATAAATTTAGATGTTCCATAAGATCATCTCCTTCTTCCATACGAAGATTATACAACTGATCTTTTAAGAAAAGTTTGTTGGATAGAGTCTTACCCATATAAAGTTTCTCTAACTTCTCCCATGTGTATTTGGCGGTTGTTGCTTCCATCACATTGTAGGTGACTTCATCGGATAAGTGTAGCTCAATAGAGCTCATAGTTTTCATGTTGGCCTTGTTCCAGGCTTCCGTAGTCATTGTCTCCGGCTTGGACTCGACGCCTAAAATGCACATGTGAAGATCCTGTTGTATCAAGATGTTCTTCATCTTCCGTTGCCATAAGGTGAAGTTGCTCCGTCCATCAAATGGTTTCAACTCAACCTTCACACCGCCGATTGTTGACTTCTCTTCCGCCATCTTGAACACTCCAACCTTGCTCTGATACCACTTTGTTGGCGTGAAGATCAACGTCACAACAGAATCTTGTTCTAGATAGCAATAGAAAAAAAATAACAAAATAGAAAGAGAGAGAGGCAACACAGATGAACACCGAGATTTACGTGGAAAACCTATCAGAGCCTAGGTTCGACATAAAAGAGAACCTAGTTCCTACCTGTAACCTGAGACAGTTATATTGACACTGCAATATACATATGCTATTCACGTAATAATATTGACTCCATTTGGAAATTGATGATCATCCTCCCTTTGGAATTCCGTTCTTGATCTGTTGATATTCATGATTCCAACACTTCAATTAGAGTGATTTGGATGTCCATCTTGATTTCATCCTTTCTTCCTATTCATTCCTCCTGATTCTATCTCTTGAGATCGGTTACTCCATGTTGAAGATAGTAGCAGAGATCAGAGCGCGCAGCGGAATCGTGGTGTCCCAATAAGGCGACGTGGAAGCTTGTTGTGTTCTCTCTTGATTTTGGATTCTTTTATCATTCCCTGCTTTATTTGAAATTTCGAGGACGAAATTTTTATTAAGGTGGGTAGAATGTAATATCCCTAACCTAATAATACTGTATTTTAATTTTCCTAAAGTATTTATTTTGATTTATCGATTATTTTTAATTAATCAAGTTAATTTATTTCTCTCGTGAATATTATTATTGGATATGCAAATTATTTTCAGATAGTAAATAACAAATTATTCTTCCATTATTATTTATTGCTATTTCTAATAGTGTTATCTTTATTTTGTTGTCAGTGTTTATTAATTATTATTAGTGATGATATTATATTCCCTATTTTAATATTGACAATTATTAATTGTGGTTGGTATTACATATTCATTTTAATATTGGTATTGATACTAATGTTATTCATTCAGGTTGTGTATCCTTGTTGGCCTTTCATCCTATTTAGCATTTACCCACTTGATGATCCGATACCCAATACTTATCTTATCGGATCCTATAGCCTTTACCCTATTACACCATAGACCCAATACTCCTCCATCTATTGGACTCGGACCCAACCCGTTATTAGTAACCCATAAACCATTAATTGCTCTTCCTATAAATAATATTCCTTAATCTAAATAAGAAACCCAAAACCAAAGCCTAATTTCTCCTCCCCACAACAACCGCCGCATTCCCTTCTCCCTGCTCCTTGCCGCAATTCTGCACCAGATTCGCCCCTTGGCCTGCACCTCTTCCGGGATGGCCGAGCACTCCCTTCTCCATCAACAGCCACCACCAGATCCAGGCAACACAGCAGCTCCTGTACCCTTGCAGCCATGGCACCTCCCCTCTCCACATCTAGGCCGCTCTAGCAACCAGCAGGCCAATCCCCATCTCTGACCACGGCAGCCGAGAACCAGGCCGGCAACAACACCCACAAACCCCCTTACTTCCCCCCCCTGTTGACAGGCCGAGCACCCAACTTCCCACCCAGCAGCAGCTCGGCCTCCACCTTCCCAGATCTGTACCACAGCCGTGCCCCTTGTAGCCGCCCCTCTCCATTGCAGATCGACGGAAGCCGAGCTCCACCAGGTCGCCACCCAACAGTCAGGCGCCCCTTCCATCCCCAGATCAGCAGCTCAGGCCGGTCTTCATCCAGCCAGGCCGGATCCAGCGAGGAGCAGCACCTGGCGCTCCGGTCTCCTCCCTGCAGGCCACGACAACCAGCGGATCTCCTCCCCTTGCTAACAGCCCCATCAACAGTAGGCGCGTCCATGGCCCTCTCTCCATCAAGCTCCAGCAGGCCGAGTAACAGCAAGCACCAATAGCCCCTCTTGGCCGAGTCCTCCTTAGCGCAGCAGATCCCCTGCACAGATCAGCAGCACGGCCACGACAGCGCCTCCTCGACGAGCCCTGTCCCTCCCCTTGCTGCCCTGCTCCATGGCGCAGCGACAGATCCAACAGCAGGCGCAGATCCAGATCTGGACAGCAGCAGATCTGCACCTTCGGCAGCGAGCGAGCAGGCCGTTCTCCCGATCCACGCTAGCCCATCGTCGGAGATCGGCACGGGGGCCTTCCCCAGCAACCTGGCCACCCTCCCATGCAGTCCGATGGCGAGGAACGACACCACAGCGACCACGGCAGCGACTCGCCCGACGACGCGCACAGCAGATCCAGAACCAGACCAGCAGCGCAAGCAGCGGGCGAGCTGCGATTCCAGGCCTTCCGGCGAGCGCGAGACCTCCAGATTGCAGCAGGTCTTCCCCAGGACCCTGGCTACCGCCCTATGCAGTCCGACAGCGAAGAGCGGCGCCACGGCGACCGTAACGGCGACTCGCCCGGTAACGTGCAGGTTTCCCAATGTGAGTGTATTCTCTTCCTCCTTGATTTCCTTGTATTTATGTACATCGATTTAATTATATTTTCATGTGTACATGTACATAGATTATAGTAGTGATTGTGTATGTTGGTATGTGTGCAAGAAGAGAGGGCATATATGTGTTTTATGGTGTGAGAGAGCAGGTATCAGTATGCCCTGTTTCTGGCTGTCAGAGGCCTATTAGTCGACTAATCCCCTTTATTAGTCGACTAATGGCCCTGTTAGTCGACTAATATATGCCACTAGTCGACTAACCCTCCTTCCAGAATATGTTGAACTCTCTGTATTTTTCTGCTGGTCGACTTGACATGTTTAGTAGTCGACTAATAGACTTATTAGTCGACTAATCATCACCCCCTAGTCGACTTACCCTCTTCTAATAGTCGACTAACTAAACTTCCCCTAGTCGACTTATAGATGACTCTAGTCGACTAATATTGGCCTGTCAGCTATGTGTAGTTTCTTTATTGGATGTAGGCCTTACCCATGGATTATGTGATGGGTATAGATGGATGTACATGACTATTGATGGATGGATATAATTCCTGGAGATAGATATGGGTGGTACTGACTTGATATAATAGAACTTAGATGCATGTATATGTTGTGACACCGAGTGTGGGATATTACGATTGATCTTAATAGAAGTAGTGATTGTGAAGACTTGGAATCAGATTAGATTGTTAGAGTGAGAGAGCTGTGCCTGATTATGGTTATGGTTGGAAAAACAATTATTGAATCAGATTACTAGATGTGTAATGGAACTTGATGATTATGGAACTATTGGAATATGAGTTGTTTGTAATGACGTTGGATTGATCTGGGACTTATATTATTTGCATTGAATGATGATCAGTAATTAGACCAGACTTTATTAGTGAGTAATCGAGGACATATCAGATATGACTGGATTAGTCGAGTTGTGACTTAGATTGATCTTGAGTTGGAGGTTACCCAGGATCTATATTCCTTTTTATTGGAGCCTATCTTGTATTGTGGTGAGATTGACGTTGCAGGCATTGGGATCTGTTAGATGCTATGTTGTTGATGTTGATTATCAAGAGTAGATATTCTAAATTACTTATTGAGGATGTTGACTGTTTAGATATAATCAATATGTATTGACTTGTTGATCTCGAGGACATACCATATACTTCATGATTGGTTATGACTATTTCAGTTAACAGAGATGACTTATTATGATGGTGATCTACATCTTGGAGTTTGATAATAGTTATTATTTGATCTCAGTTGTTGAGGGTATAGGATTAGAACATATTGGTGTTGAGGAGAGGACTAATTACAGATTCATTGATATGA